>JABCKD010001179.1:0-32031 GCA_013186415.1 Fusarium sp. NRRL 66088 | reverse complement strand
CTCCTCCCCACCGACCTCCTCTCCTCAGCCGCCCAGCGCAACCTCGCCGACCCCTCCATCTACGTCCCCGCGCTGCAGTACGGCGCCGACGCCGGCTACCAGCCCCTGCGCGAGGCCCTGGCCACATGGCTATCGGAGCACTACCGCGTCGAGCGGGACCCGGAGCGCATTTGCATCTCGGGAGGCGCCAGCCAGAACGTCGCCTGCATCCTGCAGAGCTTCACCGATCCCAATGTCACTCAGGCTGTGTGGTGCGTTGCGCCGTGTTATCACCTCGTCTTTCAGATCTTTCGCGATGCTGGCTTCGAGGGGCGGTTGAAGGCATTTCCCGAGGATGAAGAAGGTGTTGATATTGAGGCGTTGGAGGAGAAGCTCGCCAAGTTTGAGGAGAACCCACCAAAGGCCAAGGTAATGATGATGATGACATCAAGAGCTTGTAGACACTTACAACTAACATGCACGACAGCCTCGCTTCAGCGATCCAGGACAGTATCGCAAACATTACCGCCACATCATCTACGTCGTGCCAACATGTTCAAACCCATCCGGCAAGACAATGTCCCTGCGACGCCGTGAGGCCCTCGTGCGGGTGGCGCGCAAGTACGACGCCCTCATCATCTGCGACGACGTCTACGACTTTCTCCAGTGGCGCATCGACAGCGACCCGGCCAAGATCGCCGAGCGCCTGGGTCCGAACGAGCACCCGGACATGCTGCTCCCGCGGCTGTGCGACATTGACCTCGCCATGGGTCAGGCGGAGAATGACCCCCAGGGTTTCGGACACGCTGTTAGCAATGGTTCCTTCAGTAAGCTTGTCGGACCTGGTGTGAGGACTGGTTGGCTCGAGGGTTCGCCCGCGTTTGCTAGGGGTCTGTCGCAAACGGGAGCAACTCAATCAGGAGGTTCACCGAGCCAATTCTGCGCCTCCATAATGGCCGACTTGGTTCAGTCTGGTGCTCTCCAGGAGCGCCTCGCCACGACACTACGACCCAGGCTGCAACATCGACACCGCGTTCTAATGCAGGCGATTCACAAATACCTGGCACCTCTCGGTGTTGGTATCCGCGAGGCTGGGCTTGTTGATGGGAGTGTGTACGGCGGCTACTTTGTATGGCTTACCCTTGGTCCTGGCGTGTCTTCAAAGTTGGTAGCTGATGCTGCCATTGCCGAGGAGAACTTGGTTGTCGGAAACGGCACCATGTTCCAAATACGTGGCGAAGAAACCTGTGCGAATCTCAACACCGCCGTCCGGTTAACGTTTTCTTACGTGCCTGAAAAAGACCTAGTTGAAGGCGTTGAAAGACTGGCGGCGGTGCTACAGAGGGTAAAGGCTAATCCAGCCAAATATGAAGCGTTGAACGGGGAAAGCGACGCTGTGAAAGCCAATAAATACGTGTAATATATCATCCGCCATGCTGTTCTATTTCATATCTTGTCCCAGCTCCTACCAACTTTCGCCTCTTATTTCTTGGAGAAGAAAGACATGATGTTGCCTTGTCCCTTTGGAGCAGGCTTCTTTGCCTTGGGTCCTGAAGATGACGGGGCTGGAGTTGGTGCTGGCTTCTTTACCGGCTTGGGAGCTTCCTCCTCTGAGAATGATTCCCAGCCTTCCTCTTGAATCGTGACTTGAACAATGGTTAGCATCTGAGCCTATAATCCGGCCACTTGGTTAGGAACTTACCCATGTACCCCTGGTCGTCGAGGATGCGCTTCTTCTTCATCACCCGTCTCTTTCCTCTTCTGCGTCCATCTCCACTGCTCGATATCACTTCCGAAGGCTTCTTCTCCTTAGGCTCCTCGGGTTCAGGCTCGGGTTCCGGCGCCTCTTCCATCTCTTCATCTTCCTGCTCCTCTTCCTTGTCTGAATCATCCTTATTCTCATCTTCATCATCGTCCTCCATCATTTTCCGCAGGGCGTCTTCGCGCTCTTGACGCTTTCTCCTGACTTCCTCAGCATCCGCTGCAGACTTTGACTTGGAGGCAACAAGATCAGAGTCATCAGCTTCGCCGTCATCCGAGAGAGCCATGGTTGTATCCTCCTCCTTGGGAGCAGGCTTCGGCTTGGGTGGTCGTGCAGCTGCCTTTGCGAATGATTGCATAATGCTCCCTGCCATGCCCTTCTTCACGGCTGGCTTCTTCGAGCCACTAGAGGCAGGCGTGCCCTCTTTAGATGAGGGAGCTGACGGCTCCTTCTTAACCGGCTTGGCCTCTGCTGACTCTACCTTGACTGTTGATTCCTCCTTGACCTTCGCAGCTGGGGCCGGCTTAGATGAAGCAGGGTCTCGCTTGATAGCTTGTGAGGTAGCTGGGGCAGAAACTTGCGGGCGGCCCTTGCGATCTCTCTTGCGGGCTTGGGGGTTGCCGATGATGCCATACTTCTTCGATGCTACGGAAGTATCTTCATCTTTTGGGTACTCCGATAACTGTGCTGAAACATCTGACAAAAGAGAGAGGTCCTTTTGGGGATGAGGCGCAAGGCTATAGACATGGATTGAAGTGACTTGTTGGTAATCAGCCAGGATATCTTTGACGAGGTTAGTGGACAATCATTGGTATTGAGTCAGGGGTTAAGCTACCACTGAGCTCTTCCTCCCTGGCAAGGGTCAAGGTCGTGACAGGTACCGTCTCTGAGAAAGCCTCATTCTCAGGCGCTGAGCTTGACATTTCAACATCTCCATCAGACTCCCGGTTGTCTGAGCTTCTGGTACCATAGATAAGGTAGGTTGCGTGGACCGAGTTGGTACGAGAAGCATTTTGGTACTTGTGAAAGTCATAGAGCATCCTAAGAACCCGTTAGAAATGCGAACTAGCTTCTTCTGCGTCTAAGCTTACTCTTTTGCAGTGTTGACATGAACATCCAAGGCTCTGCTAAGCACGCGATATGTGATCTGCATCATGTTAGCCCTGCCATCGGTGGCAGAGAGGGTCTCTATCAAGAGCATACCGGTCGCTCCTCGCTGAGGAGGCGATCTGCCAAAAATTTCCTATGCTCATCCATGGCCCCGTGATTTCAAGTGTAGAACTTCTTTTCGTTGACCAGTTCAAGCAAGAGGAAGAAGAGGAAAGAATTTTGACGAGATCCGTGTTGCGACTTGACCATGGAAATCGTGGTATCCCCAGAGACGCCAATTGCAGGACGCGTAGAGTGGACGCGCTCTCACGTGCAAGATGACCAGGAGTGGAAGGTGCCACCCCGTTTACAGCATATATATGCTCATATCAGATGATTAGAAATTCCAGAAGCCACACAAAGGGGTGTTATACACATATCGGTTTTCCTTTCTCTGCAGGCGTCATTCTAGGCATCGCGTCTAAGCGCGACTCCCTGATTCGAACCAAGATTTCTTCCCCGGGCAACCCCTCCTGGTATACAACGTTCCTTGTCATCTCATAGGATTGATGCATAAAACACACAAAGGCTCCGAATACCCGATCGATTTACCATACCAGCCATATAGCCAAGCTCCATGGCCAACCACGATGTCCCCGATTCGACAGATTGGTTGTCAACGCCGCTCGCAGGCCTCGCCGCTGTTGAGAACGCCCTGCGATGTCAGGTCTGCAAGGACTTTTTCAAGACGCCCATGATTACCTCCTGCTCCCACACCTTCTGTTCACTATGCATTCGGAGAGCCTTGTCCAACGACGGCAAGTGCCCGCTCTGTCGCTCACCAGAGCAGGAGCTCAAGCTACGGAGCAACTGGTCAATGGAGGAGGCCGTGGAGGGCTTTGTCAAGACTAGAACGGCGGCTTTGGAGCTGGCGCGAAATGGAGGGGCGGCGAATGCTGGACCTAAGCGAAAGGCCGAGAACGATCACCAGGAGTCAGACGATGCGCCAGAGGGCAAGCGGCCACGGACGTCAACTCGACCAAGAAGATCACGAACCAATACGCCTTCTTACGCAATACCTACACAAGAGGACGAGATTGTGGAAGTATCAGACGATGACGACTATGTACCAGAACCTGGTAAGAACGATGTTGTCCAGAGTGTGCAAGATGGGGCACTAACAATGTCAACAGAGGACGGTCTTGTGGCTTGTCCCGTCTGTCAAAGTCGGATGAAGGAGTGGCAAGTATTCAAGCATCTAGAAACTTGCACAGGCCCGAAACCTCCACAAAGAAAAGCCGGAAGCAGCTCAACGTCGGTTAGCAACCAACAACCCCAAAGAAAAACCATCGAACGACTACCGACGATGAATTACTCGATGTACAAGGACCAAGCGCTGCGCAAAAAGCTAGGGGATCTCGGTATCTCCAATCAGGGTTCTCGCATGCTACTCGAGCGCCGGCACAAGGAGTGGGTGACACTATGGAACGCCAACTGCGACGCAGCCAAGCCAAAGAAACGCAGCGAACTGTTGCACGATCTAGATATTTGGGAGCGAACACAGGGAGGAAGGGCGCCGACGACTGGCCGGGCGGCGCTGAATGCCGCCATCATCAAAGACAAGGATTTTGACGGTGCGGCTTGGGCGGCGAAGCATGACGATTCGTTCAAGGATTTGATTGCGAGCGCAAGGAAGACCAGGCTCCAGGCGAAAATGAAAGCCGAAGAGGCTGCGAAGGAGGAGGCTGCGAAGAAGTTGAATTCTGAGCTTTCTTCAACCAGCCAAGAGAAGCCCTCGAGTTTGGAACAAGTACCGTCACAAGCGCCGCCATACGAGCAACATGCGGTATCAGCGGGCACAAACCCAGTAGACGATTCAAACAGGACGCCAACTATCACTGAGCAAGGGTACCCGGACCCGGCCAGCTTGACTGTCACAAACCTCCCGGTTTCAACCTCAGCAATGATGGTGACACAGGCGCCTTCAGGGGTTCCGGAACCATATTATGCGGAGAACCCATACCCTTACCACACCAATATTCACCCCCATATCCCCTATTCTGCATCCCAACCTTGCTACACTGCTCCCTCATATCACCAAAACGCGGATATGGGGAATCAACCATTATACTACACTCCAGATGGGCCAGCCCAACCTTATACATGGCCCCAGCACCCAAGCAGCCAGCCTTGACAGATGGGCAACATGGCAGCACACAATGAGCTTGGGTGGAACATAGAAGAAGGACGGTGCATCGAGATACCATTTGATGATATAAAGACGTGGGATAAAAACAAGGCATAGACTCTAATGAACAATGGCCCCCGTGGCTTTACATACATAGCCCAGAACGCCCCGGATATCCTAGATGCAGTGATCATATACGCACGTGAACGGTTGGACTCGCAATGAATCCCTTCTTCCTTCTTCCTGGTTTCCCCTATATCGCCAGGTTTGCGATTCCTGTTTCCGACGTAGGCGTCCGAGCCTTTTCGCGGATCTCTTCGGTGTCTGCTGGCACCGCTGGCAGCGCGTCGAGCTTCTTCTGTACCTCGGCCGCCTCCTTCTCTTCCCTCGCCTTCTGCTCCTCTGCCTCCTTGAGTTGTGTAACCTTCTCCTCCTTCTCGCGCTCCTGTGCCTCCATCGCCTCCAGCTCGTCGTCGAGCTCGCCCTCGTCCACCACTGCGCCTGTCGACTCGGCCAAGATAGCGCCCACCTCGTCCGTCGAAGTCATCTGCTCCCGTAGACGATCCATAACTGTATCGACCCGGTCCGCGCTTCCGACTTGGGCATTGAGGCTTGCCAGCGCATCAGTAGACGTCTCCATGACCTTGACGAGCTGGACGTTGTCAGCAGCCTGCTCGAGCTTGGCAGCTACTTGTTCGAGTTGGTTGAGGGTGGCGTAGCGAGTGGCGAGGGACGACTCGGCGAGTTTCTTGGACTTGAGGGCCGCAAGGGCGGCGATGCGGTTCTTGCGGGCGACGGCGTCCTTGGCTGTTTGTGCGAGCTCGTCAATGCGTGTGTTGAGAAGATCGGCCTGGTGCTTGAGACTTTCTGTCACTTCTTTGAGGGAAGCAATAGCGGCGTCTTCCTCTGTGATGCCACCTTGCTCGCCAGAACCCTTGATCCGAACAGTCTTTCCGTCATATTCGATAACTCCCTTATCGCGCGAGAGGAACTTGAGCAGCACATCCAGGTCCGTATCTGTCAAGCGCTGGTCCTTAACCAGGGCTGTTGAAAAGGCCTTTTGGAATTGCGCTTTGCTAAAGACGCGATCGAACCTCGAGCTTCTCTCCGCCATGAGGTCGCCCAGCTCCTTGGCTGCGGCCTCGACGTTCTTGACCACCACATACTTGCCAGTCGGCAGCTTATCGTCTCCCCTAGACGGATCCACCACTCCGAGCTGGCGGAGTGTCCAGCCCATGAGGCTCCATGGCAGACTCGACCAGCTGCTTTGGTATATGCTCTGTTGTGATTTATCAAAGTCGTTGAGCGGCATGAAATCTCGTCCAGCGGTCGACTCGCGCACGACGGTACCCAGGGCCAGCGGCTGGCCAAACTCCTTGTACTCGAGGGATCGCAGTAGTCCATCGTCAATGTTCAGGACAAAGTGGTCAGGCTCTGAGCCGCGGTGGGAGATGAGGCCTCGAGCGACGAGATCGGAGAGGGCCTGGCGCCAGGCAGAGATGTTTGCTTGGTAGCCATCTGGGTTCAGGGTGCGCTGTGATCGAAAGTCCGAGTATCGTGCGGGCAATCTTGACCTAAAATAAATATAGGGTTAGCAAATCGATTCCGGTTCCAGCATGCAGGAAAAGTCGGAAGGGCGGTTGGTACCTTGCGAAGCTGGGGTCATTTTTAATGAGGTAGTCGGCGAGCTCGCCCATGATGGAGTCGGGCACGCTCAGATGCGCCGGCGATAATGTTTGTCGGAGTTGTGAGCACAAATAGAGAATGATGGTGTATCTAGAAAGGTCTGTTCATAAAGATTGCGGCCCCTATTTGTTGAAGAAAGGAGTCGAGGTTGCAATCAAAGGGTGAAGGATGACGACACATGTGACGCCGTGAATGGGAGATGGATCATTTGTTGGTGGTGGGATGAAAGTGGCTTGCTTGTCGCCAGGGACGATGGCTGATGGGGTTTAGTGGCTTGATAGCGAGCCATCGCTTATCGGTTAGTGCTCAGGGACCAACTACAACACCAAATTCAGCATCACGACTTACAGGCACAATGCATTCACACAAAGGCAATTTATTAGCCAGGTCGTTGTCGAAAACTTGATTGAATTCATTTCAAATTATCAACACAATCCAAACACAAACTTTAACACATAAAAACGCCGGTCACCCTGACAACACCATCAAACCCCAAACACCAATGCTATGGTCTGCATGGGACAGTGTCCTCAGACGAGTTGTAAAGAAATCCCCAGGCGAGTTGTAGAGAAGCCCTCAGGCGGGTTTTAAGGTAAACATCCTTATTCTTTCCCTTTGTTTCATTCATGAAACCTCCGAGAACTGAGTGAACTGGATCTGGCCATCGTTCTCAGCAGCGTCTATGCGCTGCTTGTACAGAGCCTTTGCAAGCTTATACGCCTCCTCGGCTTCCTTCATCTCCATCTCAGCAAATGCCTTCTCTTGAGTGATGAGGCGGATATCTCTGTCCGAGCTAACGGTGGCACTTCTTCCAACCCGCTTCAAGGTGCTCTCGGGAGTTGGAGTCGGGGTGGGAGCAGAGCTAACCATGGTGGCAGCAGCAGCAAGAAGCAGATAGTTGATGATGCGGACCATTTTGTGGTGTTTTGTTGGTCTTCAGTTGTGAATAGAGAGTAGAGTTGGGTAGTGGTTGTGAAGAGTCAAAGATGAAGTTGTTATTAAGCCGTAATGGAGTTGTGATGAAGTTGTGATGAGTGTTTGAGTGGTTTGATATGAGTAGTAGCAGTTGGGTGATGTGTAGAAGGGAAGTTTGTGGAAGAGAAAGCCGCAGTCCTGGGAGGGATGGATGGGAATATATAGACGAAGCTCCATGTTTTGACTTTGGGCGACAATGTTTTCCATGCCTCTATCGAATTTGTTGGGAGTCGATTAAGCCAAACATGGGTGCTGATAATTAACTTCAACTTAGATGCGAGTGACAGGCGGTCGTTTTCTCCTATCGCCACCACGAGGAAGTCAAAGTATCTGTCTCATAATCTTGTTCCATATACACATCGGTGCCATATCTCTTATTCATGCTGCCCCTACCTAGTCACAATGTAATTATAGGCTCTTTAGAGACCAAGACCTATTCAGACACGGAAGCTGGAAGTCCTCCGCATAGATTCAGGTGCTATCTAGACACACGTCCACCCTTGTGTGGGTAAACAGAATCTAAACTCAACAAGAGCAACATTTCTAATGTTTCGAGAAGAGTCCATACCAAAATGCCTTTTCTGAATACACACTCACATGACCAACCGTTGAGGCTATGCAAGCCATCAAGGGAACTTTGCAGCACCTTTCTACCAATTCCCCGAAACCCCAAACTGTGTTTCAGTCCGCAATGTGGAACTCAAGAAGGAAGCATGATGACTTGCTGCTGGTCAAGAAGTCTTGCGCGGATCTGAAGCATTGGTTGACAACCTAGCCAGTGACAGCATGGGAGTCGACAACCATGATACCTCACATCTCAGACTACATGGGGAAAGAGAGATTCAACTCGTGATTCTCCTCGACAGAGTCTCAGGAATGAATAGAATATTAAGCATCACGCAGGCAAAGAGTCGCGATGGCGCATCGGGACGGTCAAAGCCTGTTCCTCTCGGGGTTCTGAGGCGCAAGATGTTTGCCGTTCAACTCGGACCGTGACAGTTTTGAACAATTAGAATCTTTAGCTTTCAGAGTCATTCTGCCCCTTCTAGAAACTACATGTTTCTTCCCAGATACATTTAACAGTGTTGCCCGAAGAACAAGCAATACTCAACATGGATGGCCACACCCCCAAATCCTTGACTTGGGGGCTACATTGTAGAGTCCATGCAGGATCACCACAGCCACGATTATACCTCCCAAAGAATAATTACAGGTCAAATATTTAGTCACAAATACAATGGAACTATCGTGAATCATAATTTCAGTCGCCGGTTACAGTCCCTCATATTCACCCCCAACAGCCCCAATCCACCCCAAACCCCACAGCAAGCTGCTGCCTCAATGACGTCTAAACCATGTCCATCAAAGGAGGGGCTGAGGGGTCCCTTCTCCTCACCAAGCGGCCTCTTCGTCACTTTGGCCGGGGATAAGGCAACCTACACAACATATGATAGGCCAGAAATCCCTGTCAAGTCCCCGATAGCCAAGGTTCAAAGGTTCATGATTCGCGGGGTAAGAAAAGTGCGCCCTCTCAGTCAAACTCCAACGGAACGGTTTCTTGTAGCTTGAGTTCGTTCTTATCAAAAGTACCGTCACTAACACTTCCCCCTCCACTATCCCGTGTGTATCCTTCCAGAGCCGAAGCACGGCTTTGTTAAGATAGAGGGTTGTAGATACCTACTAGCCTTCCACAAGGATTTGGATACCTTGACAACCTCGTCCTGTTCCTCCTCTTGACTCAGCGTTTTCGGACTCCTTGTCACGTTTATCCCAATCAATTGAACCATTGCGGCTCTCTCATCTCCATCAAATCACATCATCCTCACTCTTCTCCACCCTCTCTCGGCCTTATCCCGTCCGAATGAACACCACCCGCCGTCTCTTCACCACCGCATTCACAACCCTCAACCTCTCATTCTCACGCCCGACTTCGCTCTCACCTCTCATCCGTCCCCTCTTCACCCGTCGTACAATGGCCTCTTCTGCAGCTGCCAAGCGTCTCGCCGGCAAGACCGTTGTCGTCACCGGTGCCTCCTCCGGCATCGGCCGTTCCACGGCTCTCGAGTTTGCCAGGACGGCGCCCAGCAATGACCTCCGGCTCATTCTCACGGCTCGCCGTATTGATTCACTCAAGGAGCTCGCTGATCAGATTAAGAGCGAGGTTGGTGAGGGCGTCAAGGTGCTGCCCTTTAAGCTCGACGTGAGCAACCCCGCCGAGATCAAGGGCTTTGTGAGCAACCTGCCCGAGGAGTGGAGGAACATTGACGTTCTCGTCAACAATGCGTAAGTCTCTGCTTCCCGGCTCATTGCTCGGATGAGTAACTCATGTACCATAGTGGCCTAGTCAAGGGTGTCGCTCGGGCTCCCGAGATCGCCGAGGAGGACATTGGCATCATGTTCAACACCAACGTGACGGGCCTCATCAACATGACTCAGGCCATTCTTCCCATCTTCCTCGCCCGCCCCGACGGAGGCCGTGGCGACATCATCAACGTCGGCTCCATCGCCGGCCGGGAACCCTACCCCGGTGGTTCCATCTACTGCGCCACCAAGGCCGCTGTCCGCAGCTTTTCTGAGAGCTTGCGAAAGGAGCTGATTGCCAGCCGCGTCCGAGTTATCGAGGTTGATCCTGGTCAGGTTGAGACTGTAAGTCGAGCGTCCATTCATCAAATTTCCAACTAGTTACTAACAGACTGCTAGGAGTTCTCTGTTGTGCGATTCTATGGAGACAAGTCCAAGGCCGATGCTGTGTATGCGTAAGTCAACTCTCACCAGTCCACACAAGATATCGTCTTCAGAGAACAACAGCTAACCATCTACTTTCAGCGGATGTGAGCCCCTTACTCCCGATGACATTGCCGAGGTCATCGTCTTCACTGCCACCCGTCGAGAAAACGTGGTTGTCGCCGACACTCTCGTCTTCCCCAACCACCAGGTAAGAAGCCTTTCACACCCCATCATCTTATGGAATGGCTGACACTCATTCTTCGTTAGGCTGGCGCAGGCATTCTCCATCGCAAGGGTGCTTAGATTACATAGACAAAATAAGACAATAGAATTCGTACCTATATCGAAGTGCATCACGGAAGTCCCAATGGCATGTCAAGGACGGAATATCAAGGTATATTCATATTCGTAAGTTCAAGTCAAGGGCTACTACTATCAGACAATCAACTTGTCCCCAGTGTATCCAGAGAATGGCATACCATGAGGCAGTGGCCAAACAGTCAGGCCCTCTACATCTCGCCGAAGCTCGCAGGAATGTTCGAAAAGTTCTCTTGCCCAAAACCCATTTGCCCCCGAAGGAACAAAAGAGACCACGAATGGTCTTGGGTCACAGGCCTTCTAAGGTCGATAAAGTTTCATCTTCCAATGTTCCGTTAAGAACCCATTCTGGGGTGAATCGGGCCCTTGCCGTCAACAAGTGACAGCACCACTGGGTGAGCATGTAGCTCGGTTTCATTCACATCAGCACAACTAAAGGCGGACATTGTCACGCGTGAGAGGCTCCTGCACCAAAAAGAAAACGGGAAATAGTAGTCGTGATTCGTCACCTACTTTGCTTTTGTTTGTAAACCCTCAAGGAATGAAGTCCTGCTCAGGGCACCAGCGGTTCCTTTCCCCAGACGCCTCGCTAAGAAAAACACCAAAATAATGGCCCTAAGAATATCGTCAAAGAAACATGCCATTACCCGCCTCAGAACGTGCAGTCGCATCGTGGCGGGAGACAAGAGAGCAAGAGTATAGCAAATTCCATCTGTCTAGTCCCCAGAATGCTGGAACAAGGGCGAGATGGACTCGCCGTAGTGGTTGCGCCGAATGGCCTCAGCCAACAGGAACGAGAGATCGAGTACCACCAGCTTGCTGATGTTGCGTGCCCTGTCCTTATCAATGGGAAAGCTGTTGGTGACAACAATCTGGTGGATGCACTCGCATGCTTGCAGTTGTTCGAGACTGTCTCCGCCAAAGATGCCATGAGTCGCCATGCAGTACACCTTCTTAGCCCCGCCCTTCTTAATCACGGTCTCAGCGGCAGCAATCCAAGAGCCGGCCTTGTCGATCATGTCGTCCACGATGAAGACGGTCCGGTTCTTGACGTTTCCAACCAAGGTGATCATATGCTCGGCGTTGGGGTTTTCGAAAGCATTGTCCTCCTCATCGGAGCTTGCTGCCGCATCACCAGATCCTCCGAGAGATTGAGGCTCGGGGGCGAAGAACGATGACGCATGGGACATGGTCATGGGATCCTCGTCATGTAGACTGACATCGGCGGCGGATCGATCAGGGGAAGGGAAATCGTCCTCAACAATACGGCCCTGGACCAGGCGGCCATGTGTGACCTCGTGTGCCTTGTGGTCATCATAGTCGGCCTCGCCATTGACTGATGGCTCGGGCGACCGAGCTGGTGGTGTAACGTTGTCATCCGCGGACTCGGCAAGACTCAGGTTAGAAGTGCGGGCCGACGAGCCATTAACTCGCTTGGGGGAGCCCTGCAGATCCGTCACAATCCGCGAGGTTCGTGGAGGAGTCACATCCCTCTTAGGAGTCTTCTCACGCTCGGGTGCTGGCTCACGGGCGCCCCGGTTGGGAATGGGTCGGCTCGATTCCAACGCTGGTTGGCTATCGACACTATGATCGAAGTGTCTCATGATCATACTAGCCGTCATGTTGCTGACACGCTTCCGATCTGTGGTGACGATTCCAAAGTTGAGCTTGAGCGCGTCGGCGAGCGATGTGACTCGCTTGGTTCCTCCCGCATTCTTGGAAACAACAACCGCTTCGCGCCAGTTAGGGACGTTGTGGCGGATCCATTTGGCGAGGATGGGCTCGGCATGGAGGTTGTCGACGGGGCATTTGAAGAATCCCTGCATCTGGGATGCATGAAGGTCAACGGTGATTACATGCTTGACGCCAGCAACACCCATCAGGTTGGCAAGCATGCGAGCCGTGATAGCACCTCGGTGGGACTTCTTCTTGGATTGACGGCTGTAGGGGAAGTAAGGGAGGACGGCTGTTGGGCAGCGATGCCAAGTCAGCCTACGGGGATCTCAAATGGGAAGAGATAACCACGAACCAGTGACCTTGTTGGCAGAGCCGCCCTTGCATGCCGAGATCATAATGAGGAGCTCCATGATGGAGTCATTGATGCTGGCGCTTCCAGACTGGACGACAAAGACATCCTTCTCTCGAACGCTTGTCAAGATTCTGACACTCGTCTCGCCCTTGGGAATGGGTTAGCCTCGACAGCGTGCATTGAAACACCATTGATTGATCGGAGACACCAGCGCCCTAGAAGGTGACAAAGGAATGTGGCCCAGGGATGGTGACTCCGGAGAACAATGGCGATAACGGCGAGGGGAAGCTCACATTGGAGAACTGAGTAAGCTCGGCGCTGGCAGGTTGCATGCCCAGATTCTCACAGATCTGACCTGTGAGGACTGGGCATGAGTTGCCGGCAAAGATCAGCGTGTTGCGCATCTTGGGCAGCCCATCAATCGATGCGTGAGGATGAAGCGTGGAAAGATTGAGTGGGAAAGAAGGTTGGGAAAAAGCTGCGTTGCTCAGGTGGGAAGCTTTTTTTTTCATGGACGCGGTACAGAGCACCGTGCGAGCCGAGCCAAGCCACTTCTGTGCACGGGACCGCTTGTGCGCCGTATTGCTTTTTTTTAGCGGCCGCACGGCAACAGTTTGGGTAACGCAAAAGGTTATCGGCGGCTCTCAGCCAGTCGTTATCTGCAGTGTCATACAGTGCCAAGCACTGTCCTGCAGTCCCCGCCGTCGGTCACCAAGCGGGGCATCTCGGAAAGTGCGTCACAGCCTCGCAACCGGAGACCGGAATCCTTGCGAACGCATCCAGCCGGTCGCCTCTGTCGCGTGTGTTGCCCCTAACTGATTGCCCAATGCGTGACAACGTCTGACTTGAAGATTCTCCAGAAACAGCCGGCATTTGGATTCTTTAATCGAGGATAACTCCCCGTTTTTAATGCTCATATTACCAATTGGAGCGCCACAGCGAGTCCATTAACCACTCTCGCAATGGGCATTCCTCAACTTATCTCTACCCTAGAACCCTATGCGGTTCACGGAGTTCTTGATAACGACCGAGTAGTAATCGACGGCCCTGCCTTGGCATACCACATTCTTCATATCTGCAATAGACATGGCATAGTCCAGCCCTCATACCAGTTCCTTGGAGATACCACCATCGAATGGCTAGATGAACTTGTCAGTCGTGGTGTAAGTGTGTGAGTTGCCATTGCTTCTAAGGGAGTCCAAACTAACTCGAGAAAACCAGTGAAGCCATTTACTTTGACGGCCATCTTCCGCGAGCAAAGCGACTAGTCCGGATGGAGAGAATGGTTAAAAGCCTCAATCAGCTCAAAGCATCGCACTCCAAGGACCCAAGTGGTTTCTCGCCGGCCTACCTTTCAACTACCAAGGAGACTGCCCCAACACTTTTCTCTTGTACACAACCCCTGGGAAAACCATTTCTACCACCTAGTTTCCATGTGCCCGCAATTATCGATGCGCTACGACTTTGCTCCCGCTATGCGAAATTGGTACATCTCGTCCCTGGCGAGGCTGATGCATACTGTGCCCAGCGTCTTTCAAAATCTGGAGGCACAGTTCTCACCGCAGATTCAGATCTGCTGGTACATGACATAGGCCATGGTCATGTCGTGTTTCTTCGCGATATCTATCTTGATGGCCAATCGAGACTAGTGTGTGCAAGCTTCTCCCCTGCGCATATCTGCGAGAAGTTGAAGCTCTCACCTACCTCTGAGATCCGCCGGCTAGCTTATGAGCGTAAGCGCTCGCCTCACCTCACGCTTCCTCAGATCTTGCGAGATTGTGCCCAGCCAGTCGTTGACACGACAGGCTACACGGAATTCTGTCATGAGTATCTTGACCATGAGACAGCACCGTTGCCTATGTCAATGTCAGGCGGAGACATACAAATTGGATCATTAGATCCCAGGATATCAGAGCTGATCCTACAACTGGGGAACCAAGATGTCCGATCAAATGATCCAAATGGCGATATAATCTTTCTACCCATCCTCCTTGAGAGCCCCTCCCGCGGAAGTGCCTGGGAACAAAGCACTCCAATCCGACAACTGGCTTATACGATTGCTCGATGGGTTATCCCCGGCCCATCATCAACAATTCAAGAGTATCGTCGTGTTAACACGAGCGTGCAAAAAGGCCGACAAGTGCACATGCTACCCAAAGAAGCTGCAAAGGCGTGGGCTCAAGAACTCACGAGCTTGATGTCCGAGGCCAAGGCGGAACTAGAGGGCGACGCAATTCAAGCATGGCAGATGCTCTGTCTAACCTTGGACATTAGACACTGCCGCGAGGAAGGCAAGAAATCCCACGCACTGCAGATTCTTGAGCAATGCTCGCAGCAAACAACGTTGAAACGAGTCTCTTGGGATATGATTCATTTCGTTTCTCAGCTGCAGGCGGCTTATTACTCGTTCCGCGTTCTTAAACAGATCATGTCCCTTGCATCAGCCGAGGAAACAATGCCAGAGCTACATAGCATGCTTTGCTCCCTCCCGCCCCTGGCCGAGTTTCCAACCATCGAGAGTACCCTGGAGTTTCTGCGAAAGAGCGGCGAAGCACAGAGCTTGAAAACCATCACGAAGCTGGTACCGTTGCCAGACTCAGATCCTGAAGAGCAATCTAGGAGAGCTTCGACACCAAAGAAGCGGAAGGCAGTCAAGCAACATGGCCGCGACAAAAAGGCTGGATCTGGAAACACGGCCACACGCAATCTGTTTGATGTATTGTCCCACGACACATGAATGTGGCCAAAGTTACATAGTATACATGATTGGATTATCTGCTCTGTTTCCCAAGTTACCTGACAGTCAAAGTCCAACTATTCCCAAAAACACATGCCCGATCCTTTATCTTGTAGACCTATCTGCCATCCCCGTTACGCCCCTACCATGACCATCCGACCATCCTTCCTAGGTGTACATCAGTCATCTCAGCATGATTCTCATCTATTCATCCATGTCGTGTCTGTCCGAGCCCGTGAATATCGTCTAACAGCTTTGACAGGGGGCTTTCCTCTTCCTCAACATCATTCACGTCCCGAAGAAGCTCTTCCTGCGAGCTACCATTCCCGGCCGATCGGATGATTCTCCATGCGCGCCGGAACTCATCTCGGATCGATACAATACCATTGTGTGTGACAGTTCGAGCGACGTTGTGGTTTAACTCGAAGGGGTCCTCGATAGCGAACAGGTACCGGTGCCGGATTTCCTTGAACTCCGTGTTTTTGCTTGCCGCATTCACTTGCTTAGGCTGCGAGCCTTCGTCAGATGTGGCCTGCCCCGTGGGAGTAACCGCCGATGCAGGTGTTTGCTCAGTTTGTGGTGGAGGATGAGGACCGACCGCTTGCACTTCAAGGACAGTCTTTGCACCCGTCCAGCCCTTGTCTTGCTTGGTTAGCAACCCGCCTGGCGTACGCAAACTGAGCACGTCTCTGCCCCAGTCGAAGCCCCGGCTTGATGAGGTGCTCAGCATCGTACTATGAGCGTAGTACTCAAAGAAGCCGCGGAGGAGATGGCCAATTGTTGCGTTGTTGCAATTCAGTTGATTTGCCTGAGCAAGACCCAATATTTCCTCTTCATTGCGCCAGAATCGGATGTCGTGACCACGGCATGATGTTGCCTTCTCCAGCTCGGCAGGTGACAGCCCTCGTGGGAGTGGAGGAGCTAGTTGCTGAAGGTTGGGACTGACAAAGGGCGCTGCGACGTTGACTAGGTAGTGAAGTACCATCAACACATAGCCGTAGCTGCTCAGAGTTCCGCGGTATCCAGAGTTAATTCCACGCATTTTCGCCCAATGCTTGACGAATAGCACCATTGGTCGCACCCGTGGGTCCGTGAGAGAGTAGCAACGCAAGAGCGCCGTATTGTGCAGAGCCAGGTGAGCCGAAAAGTTGATGTCGCATTGTACGCCTGCGCCCGTCTTAGGAAACTCCAGGCGATCTCTGTATCGGTCACGCGGCTGATTTGGGGCCAGCTTGTGAGGGTCAGGGAGGGTCCTGATTCTCGCTATGAGACCAGAGGTTGCCGGGGGGAGGGGGATGATGAAGTCAGTATTCGCAGAAGACTCGTCCGACTGTTGAAAAGGGGCTCGGAGTAGGGCGATGTACTCTTTGATATCCGGAATTACGGACTCATCGTAAAGATCCTTCTCTATCGCTCGCTCGAACTCCCATGCCAGATGGATGGCCTTGTGTATACGGATGACGGCTCTGATTGGGATGTCCCCGCCTCCCGAAGCGATGCGATCCTTTATCGTCTTCCGAATTTCCTCTTGATGAATGCCGTCCAAGTACTGAGTGACCATCAGGTGCGCCCAGTCTGAGGGCGCGAGCTCGTTCGCTGGTCGTAGAGCATTGATTATGTTCAGAGCTCGGGTAGAGTAGACGGTGGGTGCCTCGTGTTGCGCTTGTTCCAGGGTCACGAATTGCACCGAAGGCGCCTTCTTCATCTTGTCAAGGGCCAACTGGAGTTCCTTGGTGTAGAAGACGGGATCCACGCCAAAGTTCGGCTTGTTTTGAGCCTCTTCCCAGATTTTCATCGCTTGCTCAGCGAGAAGACGAGGTTGTTGGGCTCGCTCCTGTACGCCCCTCTCCTCCCAAAGCTGCCGGATCTGCTCACCCTCGACCTGTGTATAAACGCCGAGAAGAGACCGGTTAGATTGCCCATTTTCGGTGGACTCAAATGCGAGAGATGGGTATCTGGCCAAGCGAGCTCGAAGTTGCGGATCTGAGAGGCCATTGACGAAGGCCTGGCAAATTCGGTTCAGAATGTCCCAATCATGGTCTGCGAGATCGCGATAGTTGGACACAGTGGCATCGCGACCACCCGCTCTACGGAGAACGCGCTTCGCCAAACCGTAGTAGGATGCGAGGGTATTCTTGGGGCCTTGTTTGATGTCGAAGTTTGGTGTTTCTGCTGCCAAAGAGGTTGGTGATGTGACCTCAAGAGATGTCGACGTCTTAGTGTCAGGGCTAGCAAGGACAGCTTGATCGTTTTCATGATCATGTTCGTCATCTTCATGAGTCTCGTCAAGTCCGTTTTCCCATTTGAAGCGCTCTTCGAGAAGATCTTGTCGTAGCTTCTTGGGTGGATCTGAGCAGAGCTTGATGATAGGAACTCGAGTGCGCGTTAATAATCTGGCACCCAGACCGGCATCCAAGAAGGCTTTTTCTAGTAAGCGAGGGATCTGAGAACCAGGAGCATTAGGCTCGATGGGGGACATTGGGGACAATAGCCCAAGGTCCATGTCGGAGGCCTTCGTAGCAAACCCCGACGATAGACTGCCAAAGCATTTGAGCTGGACGGAGAGTGGATCGAATTGTGCTTCTGGATTTTGATCTTTCTCACAACGGGCAATCGCTTCTTGGCTAATGGCCTCAATACGGCAACGAAAGGCTTCCTTCTCTGCAATTTCGGATCTTTCGATCTCAGAGTTGGAAACCACCTCAAAACAAAGCCGGTCAAGAAGAGAAGCCTGGGCGCTGACTTCCTCGGGAGAGAACTGATTATCGCGCCTGGAGTTGTAGAGATGTATGCCACCGCGACTTAGCTGTAGGGGCATGGAGTCCGCAGGAATGCCTGGCGGCTGGGTGTGACCAGAACCATGTGGTCCAATGTTCTGCTGAGGACCGCTCCATGGACGCTGACCATATGAACCGTTTTGGCGACCCTCGTAATGTGTCGTTCTTGGGTGAGAATTGGTGTGCATGTGGCGCTGGTAAGACTGAGAAGGCCGTGAGTAGTGCGAAGTCGGACTCTGATAGGACTTTGCAGGCGGTGGTTGCTGAGGTCGGGGGTCAATGGGAATGGACAGTTGAGAGCTCATCTGGCGTCTTTGTGCCTGGTTCATCCGCTTGCGCGATGGCTTGGATGGGGGAGGCCTTGCGGAGGGTTCAGTCGGAACGTTGTTACCCATGCCATTTTGAGACTTCCCGACCAAGCCAGGAGCTGTAGTACCCGACTTCCGAGGGCCCTGCGGGGGGAGGTTCGAAGAAGGTTTGGTGGTAGAAGAATCCTGCAATGGCCCATTGTTGGAGAGGATCAGGCTGCGAAGATGGTTTTCGAGGCCGGTTTGCTGGGCCCCGCTGGGCGCGCCAGGCGCCGGTTCTGCACGGTTGGATAGCATCGAGGGCACCGTCCAATGCAATGCGCTGAACAAAGAAGTATCGTGAGAGATTGACAGGCTAATAGCTATCTTGAGTCGGCAGTGGTGGGCAAGTTGGAGGGGCTTAGAAGGTTGACCAGGGTATGAACCTAGTCGCTTCTCAGGTTAAAGGACGCCGACACAAAGGAATTGAAAGCTCGAGTACTTGTGATCCCTTAGGAGGAGCAGAAGAGTGAAAGACGTGAAAAAAGGCTGCGCGGCAGCCTGTAGTGATAGTTGATTGTCCAGGGAGCCATCCAACTTGAGGGAGGGATCTGGATGGTGGGTGTAAAGATACAGCCGGCTCTCTTTGGCGCATCACCTCGCTTGAGCGGGAAGGGGCAGCTTGTGGCCGGTCAAGGAGGGAGGGGTAGGAAGGGACGGGAAGGGATTGGATGAGGCACAGACGACGACGCAAGGATAGATGCGTATGAAATGTTTTGAAAGAAATTGGGAATGAGGCGACAAAGCGATGCTGGATGATGTTGAGCAGCCGTCCCTGTTTGTAGGTAGAGGCCCTGCAACCCCACAAATGCCCAGACAATTGCCCTGCCAGTGGACACGGCCGGGTACAGTGCCAGAAAACGCGCGCCAACTGTGAATCATGCGCCTCTCATCAGAGTTTCACAGCGGGCGCCGGCATGTCACGAGCAGTGTTAGAATTCTCCAAGCACTGTGCCTGCATGCAATTCCGATGCTCCACTCAATTGAAATAAAAAGATCAGAGTCTGGTACCGGCAGGAAGAAGCGCAAGCAAATTGACTCCCTGAGTGAAACGTATAAAGAAAACTGTATTGCCATGCATACCTAGGTTCCCAAGTGATGGTGGGTCGGCTGATGAGCTTCCTAGAACAAAGACCTTGCCAGTTTGCCAAGGCCAGCGGAAGTCGGTGCTCCCTTGGTACCTGGCGCCCAGCTGGCGCGCACAGCCACCTGTCCGTTGTGGCTTGCTCGCTTGCTTCGCGCCTTTGTCATCGTCATACCAGCAGCAAGCAACTCTCTCAACACGACCTAGTGCTCCTCCTGCACCAACATCCACTTGTCAATAGAAATAACTTCCTCCGCCTCCTTCCTGACCCTCGTCTCTCAATCACCAGCAGATCGAGACGACCGCGACTTTCTCTTGCATCGACATCTTTAGCACAGTAACCCCAATCCCGACGTGTTTGCTCTGTTGTTTGCGCCCGGCGCAACGCTAGGCTCCAGGCCCAGCCTGACCTGCTGCCTTGGTAGCACCCTCTGCAGAATCTATCATTCGAATCACTAGTAGATCACCGTCAAGATGAGCGCGCCGCCACCCGGAGGTCCGTCTGGTAGCGCGCCTGGCCACCCGAACGGCGCTCCGAAGCCGAAGGCGAATCCTCTCCGACCGATGCGGAAGAAGCCACGCGCAAATCCCCTTGTTTCGCGAAAGGCTGGACCAAAACCTGGGGCGCAACCGAATGCCGGCTCACAGAATGGAACGAAGCCGGGTATTGAAGAGCGGCGGAAGCTCTATGATGGGTGGTCGGAGCCACCGCCCGCTCAATTTACCGACATCGCCATCATGACGACCAAGAAAGCTCTTCTCGACGGTATTCGCTACCACATGATGAAGTTCTCCCAAGCAAAGATGGGTGACAAGCCCATCGACCCATCCGATCAGGATGATTTCGCACGACCCGTCACTTTGCACCGACGAGATGCCCGTCAACCCCCTCCAGGCAGAGCCCCCAAGATAGAAGCTCCGGAAGCGCCACAGGTGGATGAGCAAGAGGTGGAGAGATTGGCCCAGATGAAGGCCGAACGAGAGGCCCAGCGCGCGATCGACCAGGCCAAGATTGCGCCTGTCGCCAAGGAGGTCAATCCCAAGCGACCCAAGAAGCAAAAAGAAGAGAAGACAAACTTCAACAGGGCCCCGAAAACACAAGCTGCCAAGAAGGAATCTGAGATTCGATACGAAGAAGCCCTTCCATGGCATCTTGAAGATGCTGAGGGGAAGAATGTCTGGGTTGGCAGCTACGTCGCTGCCCTTTCCGAGGCAAATGTGGCTTTCATGATTGATCAGTCGGTCTTCCGTATGGTACCTCTTGAGAAGTGGTACAAGTTTACTTCAAAGCCCCCTTTCCAACCATTCACAATCGATGAGGCAGAGGCTTTGATGGGCAAGAAGGTGGATGTTGGTCGTTGGGTCATGAAAGATGAGGAGAAGAGGGCAGGTCGGCAGGATCTTGAGGCTACTCGACAACTTCTCTACGGCCGTGGCCCGATGGTCAAGACAGAGAGCGCTACTTTCAAGGCAGCTTCAAGGTCGGAAAAGCTTGAACATGACGAGATTGACATGTCAGGTGATGAGTTCCAAGATGATGACGAGGCCCCTCTCTTTGAAAAGAACGACGATGAAGAAACCAAAGACTCCAAGGATCGCATTCGACGCGAGCAACTCGGCGCCAATCTCTTTGGAGATGGTGATGAGCAAGAGGTCGACAGAGAGTTGGCTGAGGAGTTGAAGGAAGAGATTGAGCGGCAAAAGCTTGGTAAGGCGACCAGAAAGGCGCTCATCAAGCGAGACCGAGAGGACATATACGAGAGTGATGACTCCGAGGACAACCCCTGGAGCAGCTCGGTAAGCACACCATAGATACTTGTGTGTGAACGAAGTAACACTAATATGTGAATTAGTCTGATGACTCCGACTCCGATGAAGAGGAGGAAGGGGAAGAGGACAAGAAGGATGAAGAGAAGAAGGAAGATGACGATAAGAAGGCTGGCGAAAAGGCAAAGGGATCTGGTACAAAGGGTACTAACACTCCATCTGGAAAGAAGCCTGAGGGCTCGAAGAAGAGCAAATCTCGCAAGCGCCCTGGTTCTCCAACCCTCTCCGAGTCAAGTGGAAACGAATCTTCTCGGAAGAAGCTCAAGAAGAATGCTACGCCCGCTGCGGGAAGCAGGGCTGGCACTCCTCTGCCTCAGGGTGCAGCCGCCCGACGAATGGGTGCCGGATCCGGTAGCGACGGAGAAGCGACGGGTGGTGAGATGTCGGATGGCGCTGTTTCCAGGAAGAAGAAGTTGAAGCTTGTCAGCGGTAGTGCTCGAGGCACACCCTCGGCATCCAGGGCTGGTAGCCCCATCCCGACACAAGGTGGTAAGAATTTTCATCCTCTAAAGTAAGTTATAGGTGGGCTAACATGACTTCTTCAGGTGCCTCTCCCTCTGCTGGAGGCTCCATCATTGAGCCATCCGAAATTCTGGAAAAGATCCCCAACGAAGGCATTGTCATTGGTGATCTGATCAAGCTGTTCCAGCATCGTCTTGGTGACAGGCCTGGTCAGATGCCCAAGAGTGAATGGATCCAGCTTGTCAAGAAGCTGTGCGATTATGGACCTGACAAGCGACTCCGCCGCAGAACTTAGGAATAGGGGAAGCACTGAACTGATTCCAAGTCTGGACGGACAGACATGTGGTGTGGATTTCATTTCTCTTCATAATTCGTACCAGCCTCAAGATGTCCCAGCTGAGAAGATTTTTTGAACCGTCAGCGGGGGATGGATGCCACATGAGACTGAAACCCTACCAGCGTCCTGGGACGAGATGTAAAGCGCTCAGATATGGGTATATAATAGAATCCGTGTATCAAAAATTACCTCTACTCGTCCATTTGCCATGCGTAATCCAGCCCCTTATTTCGTTCTCTCCGGTTGATGGCCTTGAACCTCTCCCCCTCAAATCCGTTGCTTCGATCAACTCCATCCCATCGATAGCCAGGCTTGATACCGTAGCGGTTCGGGGGCGCCGCACCAGCGTACACAGGCTTCCGTTTCGACTTCTTGCCCTTCCCCGGCGCATCCTTCTTTTCTGCCATGAACTGCATCATGGGATCGTTCCAGCGTTCCTGCTCTTTCAGCTCTTGGTTCATCTCCTCATCGTCGGCCCCGCGAGCAAAGGTCATGAGCTTAGCATCCTGGAGCTTCTCGCGCCGCTTTCGCGCCTCCTCAAGCTGGACCTCGCCCTTGAGCGCCTCCTTGGCGAGCCGTTCCTTCTCCTCCGCCTCGGCGGCTGCGCGTCGCGCTTCGGCGCGTTTCATGGAGATGTCGATTCGCCGGCCGGTGGCGTCGCGATAAACAGTTTCTTCCTCCTTTGCTGATTTTCGGTGTCGTTCAAAGTCTTCGCGTTCCTCTCTTTGGCGTCGCTTTAGTTGCGCCGAGACGGCTGCTGCGCTTTGTAGACCGGCGTGGGTTCCGTCGCTCATCTTAACCACACTCCCGCCCTCCTCCACGATTGGCATTTCGTCGTCTTCATCTCTGGCCGCATCCTGCTCTGCAGCCGCTGATGCGAGGATGGCGTCCGCAGCGGCCGCAGAATCATCCTTTGGAGTTCCTTCCCCTTCTCCAACCGACTTCCAATTGCTTTTCTTCGTTTTTCGAAATTCGGCAGATCTCCCCGATACCGTCACGGGGGCATCTGTACCCTCGTCATCTTGTTGGCCGCTGGAGTTGCCCCAGCCAGAGTCGTCGTCGTCTTGTATAAGAAGGCCACCACTGGCGTTGTCGCCGCGCTTACGCTTTCGCTTCTTTGATGGTTTCGGGTCGGCGACTAGGTATCTAGAGGCTAGATAGTCTGCTAGGTCTGAAGGCATCGTGTGTTGAAAGGTGGCAAAGATGAGGTTGAAGTGTTGTTCCCAAACAACATCAACCTTGAAGTTGCACATGCAGCTTATGCAGGTACTGAGTATCACCCTGGCCCCGCTAGATAAATCTTGGAGCTCCCACCTGGCACCTGGACGGCCCACGTCTGCGGTATGAGGTAAGAAGGTACGTACCCCGTTCATATCCAGAGTTTCCACATCGTCGCCCGACCTTCAGAGACCAAAAAGATCCATGTCCTTTCAAGCTTAAAGACACCTTCAGTTTTCAGTATTCGCCAAATGTCCCCTAGCTCTCAGCGATAAGATCATGCCGAGCCGACTTTTGGCCTTGTCAGCTTGCGATTCACCACCCTCCTTCTCGAGCGTCTCTTGAATCCCCCCTCCCTCCGAACTCCGGCCCCATTTCCTCGACTCCCTGTCTCTTACTCGATAACGTCAGAGCAAGTCGCCGTACGCCGTCGCCTTCATGCCACAACCTCTCGAAGATGATGCCTCGCCGTCGGAACCACTCCAGGCTTTGCCGGTGGCAGCATCGGCCATGAAATTTCCTAAAGCGCGACATTCTACCCCTATCCTCGAGTCGCTGCCATTGTCGCAATCCGAGACCAACCTGGCCTTTAGACGATCCAACCCCTCTGCCGCCTCACTCTATGCTTCTACGCTATCACCGCCGGGGTCAAGGTCTATATCACCAGCTGGCCGAGGTTCTCCTTCGCGAGTCCTCTCACACACCGTTTTCGACTCCCGGTCCAACCGAATACTTGCGGAGAATGCGGGAGACAGTCCGGCTGAGCCACTAAGTCTGGTTCTGCGGGCATTCGTCCCCCATGTCTCTATTTACACCTCCGAGGATACGGAGGCTTTGATGACGGAGAAGGGGTTCCGTCATGGCCTCTGGGAACTTCTGCGACCGTTTGGCGAGGACGTCCAAGGCAAGATCACGATTAGGGATAGTAATGGGATGAGCCGAGGGGTCGAGGGCTTTTCAATCCGATTTACAAGATTCGGCGACAATGTTGAACACCCGGACCCCACGGTGTCTGGCCTCAAGAACCCGACGCCGTCGCAAGGACAAAATGGTAGCCAGGCGAGTACGTCGCGAGACAAACAACTACTGGCAGATGTGGAAGCTGTTGTGGAGAGGCACCTGTCATATGCGGAAGAATCCTTTGCGGCACCACCGCAGCATGGTGTGTTTGCGAACCAAGACATGTCAGAGGAGACATCACCATATTACGCCTTATACCTGCGACGGCTATTATCTGGTCTCCCCATATCGCCCCATGAGACTTTCTCACACCCGGTAGCATGTGTCATTGCCATTAGCTCGCGGAATCCAAACCCGATTGAAGAGCTGAGGCGGTTGTACACAGAGACAAATCAGGGTAGCCAGAGGTTGCCACTGTGGGTGGACAGTGACTATCTGCGATATTACGTTCTGGTGCACGACGAGGAGAAGGATGACATCACAAGGTCTATGGGACTTTTTGAACAGATGAAGCGTCATCTAGGCATACACTGCCACCTCCTACGTCTACGAAGCAGCCAGAGCGCCGAAACAGACGATGATAGTATCCCGCTTCCTCGCAGCGACTGGATGTCTGCTCGCGAGGAGCTTGAGGACATCCGGCGAAGTGAAGATGATGAGGATTTTGAAGACCCCACGCGGTACATCTTTGAGTCAGATGCCACCGCTATTCGCACGTTTGTACGAGAGATGGTGGCACAGTCCATTATTCCTACAATGGAGCGACATGTTTCCATCTGGAATGATCAGGTTGCCTCACGGCGGAGAGGCATCACAGGACGTTTCATGAACTTGTCAAGAAAATGGGCGTTTGGCGGCAGCTCAAGGTCCTCATCGGGCACCAGTAGCTCAAGGGATAATTATAACATGGCTGGGTTCTACTCAGCAGAAGCACCCGAAGCCATCATGCGAAAACTGGCTGATTACGCTTTCATGTTACGAGACTGGAAGCTAGCGCAGTCGACATATGATCTTTTGCGATCCGACTTTAGCGATTCCAAGGCTTGGAAACATCATGCTGCAGCTAACGAAATGGCTGCCCTGAGTCTCCTTATCATGCCACAGCAGATGTCATCGAAGAATAGGGCTGAAACGATTGATCAGATGCTGGAGGCTGCCTTTTACTCCTACAACACCCGGTGCAGCTCTCCTTATGGAGCCTTGCGCAGTCTAACACTTGGTCTCGAACTGCTTCGCCTTCGAGGTGGAACCAACATCGATGATGCAGGTCGATGGGGAGTCCGACTTCTTGAATCCAAGATCCTTGGCAATGTTGGAGATGCTCTCATGAAGGAACGCCTTGCTATCTGCTACGGGTCCAAAGAAGGCGTGGGCAGCTGGCACTGGGGATCACGCCGTCGCAAGTCCGCGACATGGAGCGTTCTCAGCGCAGATGCTTGGCTTCAACAGTCAAAGCACATCCAGGCGCGGCGATGTCTGGACGAGGCACACAGGATGTACTCGACACTGCCGCACAAGTCGGGGATAACCAAGTTCGGGGCCGCAGGCGACTTTATGGCGTCGCTGCAGCACAGTCTTGCCGAGTCCCCTGACGCGTCGGATAATGAGAATGAGGATGGAGAGGATGATGATATTGATGAGGAGAGCGAGGCGCTGAATGATATGCGTTCGAGGAGGCCGAGTGCTGTATCGGGGGATATGTTTAGAGATACAACGGCCAAGGAAGGAATGGATGACGGCACATAGACGGAATCTAATGAGCAGCAATCTTATAAACGGCCTTTGGTTTGACCTTGACATGAACATGCCCCTTTAAGACGATGGCCGTCATAGACCTGCGCTCAATTCACGACATATCGTCACTGCGGTCATCACCCAGAGTAAGTATTCACATAGCGAAATTAATTTTAGTTGATGTCTACTGTAAGCTACACGCAATACAGGTTTGACATATCATCTCATCGTCTCATTATTTCATAATCGTCCCCTGTTTGTCCATCACCATTACTGTTGATCAGACTGAGCCCGGCGGCGGGCCGCCTCCTCTCGCACAAGAGCAGCTCGCTGCTCCGCAACAAGCAGTCGGCGCTTTTGGAAAGCGCCGATGGTCGAGATGACACCGAGGGCCGAAATGCCCGCTGCCACCTTCATGTCCACTCGGAAAGCCTCCGAGTAGGTGTAGCGGACAGCCTCCCACTGCGAGTCCGAGAGGTGAGAGTCGGGTCCTCCAATGGTTGCCTTCTCAAAGGGAGTTAGGATTCCGGAGAGATACTCCACGATTCTCTGGTTGAGAAGGGCTGACGAAGTCGCGATACCCAAACTACCACCAAGGAGGCGCATCTGGGAGAGGATACCTTGCGCAGGTGCTTGGCGGATAGTTAGCCTAACGCGTTCAAATCACACTATAGAATGACAACGTACCAAAGTCTCGGATAGGCGCCTCGATTGTCGATAGCATGGTGGATGAAGCAACTGTCAAGCCAAAGCCCAGACCGCAGAATGTGATGAAACCAAGCAACTTGGCGTCGTCAGGGGCATGGTCAAGAGTAACCAGCAACCCACAGCCCAATGTCATCAAACAAGAGCCAACGAAGAGGGTTTCAAAGACATAGTTCTTGACAGAGTTGAACTTGCCTGCCAAGATACTTCCCAGTGCCGACGCTCCGAGCATTGGAAGCAACATGACACCTCCAACGAGAGCTGACTTGCCGCTGACAACTTGGATTCGGAGTGGGATCGAGTATATGAGTAGTAGATAAGGGAAACCGATGAAAAGGGTGTTGAGGGCGGCGGTCGTGTACACTCGGTTGCGGAAGAGGGTGATCGGGAAGGCGGGTGCAAAGCGTTCGCTCAGTCGGCGCTGAATGAAGATCTGCCAGCCGACAAGCAAACCCCATGCGAGCAGTCCACACAGAAGGGGCGCGATGAACATGGCCGTCGTCCATCCGCCGTTGGGTGAGGTACCAGCTGTCTGGAAGGCAAAGATAACCAGGACGGCAGCGGCAATAGCGAGAAAGGATCCAAAGTAGTCGAGCTCCTTCCATGCACGGCGTTCGATCGTAGGCAGGTGTTCAGCCTTGGGCCAAGTGAATATGAAGATGATCAGAGACACAAAGCCCACAGGGCCGCTGGGAGGTGTTAGAAGCGTTGCGCAAAAGGAAAGGGGGAGAACATACTTGATCCAAAAGACCCATCTCCAGGTGGTGTAATGAGTAAGGAGACCACCGAGAACAGGGCCCAGAACACCAGAGAGAGCAATAACCATGCCGACCAGCGCTCCTATGTGCTGGGCCAGATGAGGAGGGCTCAGCTCCGGAAGGATGATCATGGTAAGAGCATACAAACCTGGGCGAGTCAGACTAAGGTGTACGGAAAGGGGGAACCTGGAACATACCGGAGCCACCGATGCCTTGGAGAGCACGAAAAGCGATGAGCTGCTCAAGATTCGCGGAGAAACCACAGGCCAGGGAGAAAGCGAAGAAGATGATGTAAGCGGCAATGAAGGCATCGCGTCTTCCGATGATATCGGAAATGCGGGCGAAGACGACAGCGCAGCCCAAGTAGGCGAGAGTGTAGGCGAGGGCCACCCAGTTGACCTCCTCGAGAGCTTCAAATTCGACACCGATGTTGTAGAGACTTGTGGCGACGATGGAGGTGTCGATCATGGACAGGAACAGACCAAGCAGCACTCTTTCACAGGGGTTAGTTTGGGGGGAAGGGGTGTTTGAAGCGAGGACTATGCTCACCCAAGACTCAAGGTCCAGAATCGACCCGGCGGGATCGCAGCCTCAATATGGTGCTCATCCTTTGGGGTAGATGGAGGAGCAGAAGGACTGTCGGCAGGAAGCACTGCTCCAGACTCTCCCTGGTCCTGGACAGAGTCACTCTCCTTGAGATCCATATCCGTAGACATTGCGTTGAAGAGCTGAGGAGTCGATGTTTTCCTTCAAGTTCGGACTGAGAAGAAGCCGACAGTGCAGCTGCAAGGCAGTCGAAAAATACTGCCGTGATGTAAAGTTCAGTTCTCAAGGTAGTGGAGAGCAGTTGATGAGAAAGGTTGGCTCAAAGCAATAATACGTAAACGGGGAACCCTTGGTATAAGTGCTCAAACAAAGCAGTGAATAGGTAGATTTCGGCAATCATGTGCTTCGCGTTCGACAGTTCGTTCAACCCGAGCGTTTGTCATCTAAAGCCGGTTCGTTGAAGGGGGTGATGTCAATCAACAGGCCCCATTTTGATCAAGGAAGGGACAAGGGCGAGAGAAGGACGCATTTGAAGGAGTCAACGTTCGCCTCCATTATTCATTCACGATCCCTGAGGCAGTCAAGAAGGGGAGGGGACAATATCCAACGAGTTCTCATTGGCCAGCTCACGCGATCTCGAACATGGAGATGCGGTAAATGAGGCCTTGAGGAGTGGAGTGAGACGTCCGCACTCGCATTCGCCTGACGCCATGCGCCAGCAGCTGCGACCAACGCCCACTTTCCACGGGGCAATACCGGAAATATGGACAAAACGGCCATCGATAGCGAGATTCTGGGGGGCAACGCTAGATAGAAACCAGTAATTCATTCTATCTTAGGACCCTGAGTTGAGAGGCGTTCGGGAGGAAATCGGGATGCAAAAGGGGAATGAGATGGAGCAAGATGGTATCGTGGCGCTGCTAACTTTACCAGTTTGGGTTCATGAAAGTGAGGCAGGGACTAAGTCTATAGTTTTCAACAAAGTATTATAGCAGACAGATCTATTGAGTTTAGAATGATTCGCTATAGTCTTCCACCAAAGACATCGATAACTTTTTGACGTGCATGGACACACATAGAAGAGTATCGTTGCTTGGCATCAAGATTCAAAAGACGGGACGGACCTCCGTGTCTGCCCCAGACGAAAGCTCGCACTCGCTCGCACGGACCACATATCCACTAAATCACTGCTACAAAAGGCTTAGCCTGTTTGTTTTTATTGACAACGATGTCGCGCGCTAAGCGATTTGAGGAAACAACCCAGCAGGCACCAACCACCATGCCCCAGTTATTCGCACTCACTCACGTCGGCCACGCCTACGAATGGCTTCGCCTAGAACTACAAGCTATCGTCAGCCCGTTGCTCGCACTTGAGCCTCATCCCGAGCCCGAACGGCACTTCTGTTCTTTCGTATCGACCATCATATCATTCCTTGTCGCCAAGGCGCTTTCGGCAGTTGAACAAGCCACACGGCATCTCGGCAGCCAGAGTCCATCTTTCATCCACCTAGACAGCAACGCAACCACATCCTTACACATCAGCGCAACCATGGTTGACGTTATGACACAGACTCCCCCGGTCCTTCACGGCCCCTCGGAGAAGGAACGGAAGTATGATCGTCAGCTCCGCTTGTGGGCAGCCTCTGGTCAGGCCGCTCTCGAGTCGGCCAACATCCTCCTCGTCAACTCAGGTGCTGGCACCGTTGGTGTTGAGACACTCAAGAACCTGGTGCTTCCTGGTATCGGCCGCTTCACCATTGCCGATCCAGCTGCCGTGAGTCACGAAGATTTGGGTGTCAACTTCTTCGTCGATGATAGCTGGTTGGGCAAGTCAAGAGCTGAGGCATCCACCAACTTTCTCCTTGAGCTCAACCCAGAGGTCCAGGGCGAGTGGTACCCCAAGTCTCAGGTCAGTTTATAACAGTTTGACATGGTTCCACAGCTAACCTTGCACAGAATGACTCCTTCAGCCTCCAGGAACTTCTCACAAACGCACCCAAGTTCACCATGATTTTATATGCTTTGCCCTTGCCACAAGACCAAGTGCAACTCATTCACGAATATGCCAGTCATCACAAGACGCCTACCATCGCCGTTCACTCTGTTGGCTACTACTCCTACTTCAAGACCACCTTACCCGGCACCTTTCCCATCGTCGATACTCATCCCGATGAGGCCGCGACTACGGATTTGAGGTTGCTGGCTCCTTGGCCCGAGTTGACGGAGTTCTCCAGGGAAATGACCAAGGATATTGAAAATCTTGATAACCATGAGCATGGCCACCTTCCTCTAGTAGTCATTCTCCTTCATTACCTCGAACAGTGGCAGCAGGGCCACGATGGCGCTTATCCTACCAGTTACACTGACAAGACCGCATTCCGCAAGACAGTATCCGAAGCAATGCGGAGAGACAATCCTGAGGGCGGTGAAGAGAACTTTGAAGAGGCCGTGGCTGCTGTCATGAAGCACGTCGTGGTGCCATCTCTTCCCGGTTCCCTTCAACAAGTATTTGACTACATCCACCAGCCTGTAAGTTGCGGTCACAATTATCTACGATGACTCATTAACCAGTTTATCAGCACGAAGTCAAGTCTGGCTTTTGGATCATTGCCGAGGCTGTCAAACGCTTCCACTCTGAGCAAGGTCGTTTGCCCGTACCTGGTGGACTCCCTGACATGAAAGCACAGTCCAGTGTCTACATCAAGCTTCAAAACATCTACAAGAACCAAGCCCGTAAGGACGTTGAACAGGTCCTTGACACGGTTCGGAGTATCCCTGGTGGCGAAGAGATAGACCCAGCTCAAGTCGAACTCTTTTGCAAGAATGCTCGCTTCATCAAGCTGATTAACGGGCTTGAGGATAAGACGGTCAAACTTGATGAGGTTGTCGGTAAGTCTTGTCAGGTCAATCGCCTCGTGGCGCGGATAGCTGACATGCTTAACTCTACAGAGCAACAACTCGCCAACGATGAGATTGCCGCCGTTGCTGGCCCCGAAATGCCACTCTCTCTTCTCCCCATATACCTTGCCCTCTCGGCAACCTCCAACGTTACCACCGCTTCTGCCGATGAAATCATGTCATTTGTTGGACAGAATGCACCCCAGGCCGCCAGCAGTGAGCGATACCAGAAGACGGCCCAGGAGGTGCATCGAGCTGCGGGTGGTGAGCTTCACAACATCTCCGCCGTCACTGGTGGCATGGCCGCGCAGGAGATGATCAAGATTATCACGAAACAGTACGTGCCGATTGATAACACGTGCATCTTCGACGGTATCGACAGCCGATGCCAAGTTCTGCGTCTGTGAGGAGCGCCTCGAACAACAGCTTGAACATTACGATGACTGGCCATGAGGTCCTTCCAAAGAGAGCTGAGCCAAAGGTTATGATCCACGATTCAGTACAATGGATGCTGAGGAGAGGTATCCCCCAGCGCCAGCAGGCTTTTGTGTAAGATCGATGAGAAGCACTAGCACCGCAGGACATGCCAGGGTTAGGACACCATGACGAGTAACGATGAGATAGAATCACGGCGAATGAAATGTGAAAGAATGATGAGACGTAAAAATATGTTTTATGGTATCACACATGGTTCTAATGACCCTCCACCTAGTTATCCATAACATGATGAGTAGTGAACTACCTACTAAGTGCTCGACTATCAACAACCCGCAATTCCCCACCATCATCCCTTGCCCGGCACACCAACTAGGTACTGAAAAGGGATATCAAAGCAAGAAAAAAGAGATGCCAAAAATGAATCAAACGGCAAAAAACATACAACAGCGG
>JABCKD010001177.1:0-15178 GCA_013186415.1 Fusarium sp. NRRL 66088 | reverse complement strand
GTCGCGCTACGTTTGAGGGAGGGAGGCCTGAGCGGTGGTCAGTGATCAAACGACCGTCTTGGTGTTGTTCAAGACGTGCATCCTGATGGGACATTGGGTCCGGGGAGGGGAGTTTTTTGCCGTACTGATGGAGGAATGAGGCCAGACGGTAAGTGGGCCCAGATCACAACAACGCGTCTGCGATTACCACAAGAAAGGGATTTGGAGAGTTGACCTTTCTTCTCGCTGCCTGCTCCCTCGACACTGAGCTTCGCGAGCTCTCAACATCGCCTTTCGGCCCTCTTCCCTTTGTGGTGCTTCTGGCTCCTCTGGGCCTCGATCTTTCTGGCCTCGCGAGCCTCCGACATCTTGGACTTCCTACCTTAAGATGTGGAATGCTACTTGATCTATCTTTTTTAAGAGAATTCTCGGTCGGAGAGGGATATGTTCCCGCTGACGGAATGCCCGCTTGAGAGTAATGCGCCTCTGTGCTGGTGATATGCATCGCACTTACACTAAACTAGAGCCAACAGACTGCAAGAATTGTCACGTCGTAGCTGCAGTAGCGTGTTTCCCCCTCCCTCATGCGGGAGGCCAACCACTATGCATCATCAGGCAGCCTTTGGCGCAATACATTGACGGCCTCATATTCGCCGGTCCCTGATGATTCTCACATTCTTTTTTCCCTATGTCTGTAGCTCTATAGCACAAATCAACACCATGGCTACAGATGAGATTCTCCAGCTTGAGGCTCTCTTTCGCCACCTCGTGCTCCCACCCAAACTCCCACGGGACTGCGACAGCGATAACATCGCCCTGGACCGAAGTCTCGGGGAAAGGTTACAGAATGCTCTGGCTATATATCACGACGTCGGTGACACGAGGGTCTGGCGGACGCTAGAGGCTTCGTTGCAGACCACAGGAAACTTGAATCAAGGTCCCCTGTATCAGGATGATCTTGTGAAGGCATTTCAACTCGTCAAAGACTCTGATTGCAGTGTATGGCTTGGCCTCCATGTCGTGCCGCAGAATGCTGCTCTGATCGTCCATCGCGATCATGCGTATGTCCACCGCCCTTCTCCTCTGTTTGTCATTCACAAGCATCTGACCTCTCCTGCAGCACTAGCAGCGTCATCTTGGAGGAATTTCAGACCGCGGCACCGGTTTCTGATGTTCTGAAGACAGAACATGCCCTCACCTGGGACTTCCCGAGCCGGGCCGTTGCGGTCTCGCTCAGCGACTTCAGCAACGAGTCCTTCCTGGGGAACTTGTCCCGGTTTCTCGAACAGGCCAGCTCTCAGGCCTTTGATCGGTTTGCCGCACGAGCCTCCAAGGGAGGGCAGTCGATCGTCGAGATCCGTGACTGCCCGAGCCCGGCCCTCATCAGCGAGATGCTCATGTCCCTACTCGAGGGGCTTGGGAGCCCGGTACACGTCCGTCGACTGCGCAAGCGGGTGCGTGACGACGTCGTCCTGGATACCTCAGAGATCCCCTGGAGGCGCTCGCCGTACTGGCTCGTCCTCCGCGTCACCCTAGGGCGGATCCTGTCGGCGCTGTTGGGGGATGCTCACGAGGCAATGGGCCGGGTGTATTACAAGTTCATCATGTGTGCGGTACTGGCCAATCTTCTCAGAGACTGCGTGGGTAAGCTGCACCCGGAGATGACGCTGATGCTGCAAGCAAAGCTCTGTCGCCGCCTCGCCAAGCTGGAGTCGGAGAAGATGTCCGCCTCGGGGGCTCTGAGCGCGGCGTATAACGATTTCTTCGCCGCTAGCTGTGGACTTTTTGGGACCATCATAGCCGGTGCTAGGCGTCGCATCGTCAGTTCGTGGGAAGAGTATAAAAGGGGCATCGTCCGCCAGATCCCGATCCTCCCCTTTCGTGTTCCCAGGAACGATCTATTCCTGGTTTTGCCCAACAGCCGCGCGGTTCTTCTGCGCTTACTATCCCAAAACCATAGCTCCACGCGCCGTCAGGTGTCTGTTGACCTTTCGGCGCTGAGAGAGGGGACAGTCTTTCAGGTCAACCAGCTTGCAAGCAGGTACAGTTTCCTGATTGACTACGAGGCGAGAGTAAAAGACGATGCCGCTCTAAGTTCTTTGCCATCTTCAGAGCTCAGATGCACGCAGATTGCCGAGAGCATCGAGCATTTTCTCGACAGAGTCGGAGACGCATACGTGGACAACTCCTTGCTGATGAGTCGATACCTCCTCCAGCTGTTCGAGCTGTGGATGCGCATGGATAAGGAAGCCACTACTGCATGTCCCCTCCTCAAGTCATTTCACCCAGTGTTTGTCCCGAGATCACTGGATGTGCTTTGTTTGCAGACCGTGCAAGAGATGGAACGACTCAACCAAGTGCAGCAGTACATTGAGGCCCGAATCAGCTCCCACGATACTGACCATGAAACCATCTTCGGCGACCCCCGAAAACCCAACTCGTTCTCCCTAAGATTCGTTTACGCAACTAAGCCCGGAGAACGAATGGTTGTTCTCGCCGAGAAGATCGATGCCGTGTCGCAGAGGTCGAGATCAAACAAGCAAACTGAGCTCGCCAATCTGACGCGGCAGTACGAAGAGCTCACTCAGGCAATGCAGAGCCGGACATGTACTTGCACCCGACTGTCGGATGGGAGCATGGATGTTCGCGGCTGCACAAAGTGCTGGAAGAGGCGATGCCGGTATCGACTCAAGATCATACTTGGGCATTGTAGAGTAGAGTGGAGCCCGGGTAGAGTAGGTAGAGTGGTGGGTAGAGTGGGTAGAGTGGGTAGAGTGGTGGATAGAGTAGTGGGTAGAGTAGTGGGTAGAGACCCACTCTACTCTACAATGCCCAAGTATGCTCAAGATCAACGCTCACGAAGATTTCCTCCCGACAGCCAAGCAAGGCCCGCAGAAGGCCCAGCGAGCGGCTATACTTCTTGAACTGTGCATGCCCAGATATCTTGCGGCGTACCGGGCAGCCGTCTGGAAGCTGCACATGTTGGGGAGCCAAGCACCCCTAGCCGGGCAAGGCGCACCTCAGCTGCTTTTCAACGATCTCAACCAGCTCAAGGAGTTCTCAACCATCCATAGCTCGATAACTTTAGCTTCTTACAAAAAATCATTTCTGCAAACACACTACAAAAAAATGAAGCTGCCCAAGAAGCCGGACGAGGTCGTGTTCCCGTTTGGAGCTGAGTTCGCCTACTACGATACTTCGTCTCGTCTCTGGGCCGACCAGCTCCCAAAGGTTCCGTGGTTTCAGCACCTGCTGGGTTCCTGGCTTCCGAAAGGGATTCCAGATCCATACGCCCTCGCAGAGCATGTCTTGCCCGACGAGGCCTACCATCCCTCCTCGTACGAGATCATGGCTAACGAATCCAAATGCCCCCCCGAACTGTCGGTCCATGAGTTTTCTGCCTTCCAACGAGCAGTTTCTGGGCGAGCTCGACGGTGGCTGGTCATCCTCGTCGAGTTGGGAACTACCAACGTCAATTTCAGCAGTGAGGCTACCATGGAGCTGTTCAACCGTCTTGCTCTACAAGCCGGCCCAGCAGTCCGGGAGCGTGGCGTCTTGCGTGAAGTGCACAGCCTGTTCAGCGATCAGGCCTTCTGCACAAAACTCTATGAGCTGCTTTGGGGGCGATTAGGTGCTCTGGCATCGAGCTGGCGCGAGTGTCATTACATGAGCATACTTGTGACCCTCAGCCTGCGGCTGTATAATCTGTGTCCGCAACACTTTCGGTCAAAGGCCGAGACCTTATTGTTGAGCATTCGATCGATTACTTCTGGCTGGATAATTCACCTGCGGAACGAAATCAGGTCCACCTGCGACGGTGAAGTCGCGCGTAAAGATTCGAACTTTGCGTTCTGGGCTGCCCTGCTCTGCCGTAAGACATTCTGGGCTTACAAGAATGTTGAATACACTCTTAGTGATGACGATGCTCAAAGCTTCTTCCGAGCATCGATCGCGCTCCAAGAGAATCTGCTCGTCAATCTAGACAAACTGCATCCAGTGTTGAAGCGTCTACTCATTGATGACTTGTCCATCTCCTATAGCATACGGGATCTCATCAAAGAGTGGTTCGATACACACCAGGGCTCGTTGGAGCGTTCCATCAATGAGACATGGGCCGATTCAGGAGACCTCGGCAGGAGGCCCTATTCGCCATGGGAGATGCTCTCCGGCTCACACGCCTGGTGGGCAACGTCTCGAATTACCGGAACCAAGTGGACGGCTTCACAAGTTGTGCATTACCACTTGCTACTGGGGCACCTCATCGTGGATGGGAAGCCCCTCGGGAGGCTGCCCCTGCAGATGAGACAAGATCCAGCCATCCAGGAACTTTTTGGAGAGCAACATCTACTCACCTGTCCGTCAAGCCTCCTCGAGTATCAACTGGTCAGTGACGTAGAGAAGCACCAGATACACTTTGGTTTCCGAGATGGCCAAGTCGTGATCCGGGCCTTTTACCGAAGATCTCTCCTCGAGTACGTCCCGCGAGCTATCTTCAAGGGTGCTGCTGGCTGGGATTTACCTACCGGCCTCGTCGACGATTGCGTGCACTGGTTGAACCTGCAGACTGGTCAACTTGAGATGCGTCGAAAACCATGGGTGTGGAAGCCGAAGCTGTCAAACTGGATCCTCGATATCAGAGAGCGTGTGGCCGTCCGGAACCAAAACCAGGACCCGAGATACGGGAGGCAAAGCTTAGGGGCCAGCCTCGTTGAGCCGAGGTCAGAGACTGGGCAGCGGATCGGCAACATCTTTCGGGGGTTTGAAGATGTAGACAAGTTGACAGTATACCAACCTGTCGGCAGGGGCCCTTTATCTGTCGAAATGAAGCGCCTGGAGATTCGCTTCTCCGTCAACAGCAAAGGACTGCTAGAGTGTCCGCAGCTCGGGGCTGAGGTTGACCCTCAGCAAGATGCAGGCACCCTCTACGGGCTCTCCAGCCAAGTCATCTTGCGTAATGTCGTGAATCCTGAAAGGAGGAGTGTTCTCGTCCCGATTGGCAATATCTACTGGCAGCGACGGGGGATGCATGTCGATGTCAAAGTCGCCAACCACGGCATCTACGCAAACTTCAGCATCGATAAGCTCCTCGGCCGGCTTGACTGCCCTCCGGAGCCGCTGCTGCTCTATCTCAAGGCAGCTCTGCATGCCCTGACCTCGTTTCCCCTTCCCGACGGCCTGACACTCCGTACCGGGACCGAAGAAGCACGGCACTGTCTCCTCGAGGCATGAAGCCAACCTTGGAACCCACTGCAGGGCTTTCCACAGCAGATGCTTTCGGTACTCAAGTCTCTCTCCCCCAAGAGATGGTATTATCCGCCAGGGATGGAGCTCTATCAGAAGGTGGAATGGGACAACAACTTGACCATGTCAATTCAGCATGAGGAGTTCGCTCTTCTAGTTGACTCGATTCGTCTGCAGTCACAAAACCTCGAGGCCTTCGGCGAGGGAGCTGCGACGGATTGCCATGATGACTCTCAAGTATCCAACCCTAGTCGCTTGTATCGTCGAGGGCGGATCCACAGACAGCTCTACGAGCGTGTCTCCTTTCCGTCTGACGTTCAGGCCTTGGAAGACTCTCAGCAAACTTTCCTCTACGACCCTGGTGAGAGTTCTCGAGTAAAGAAGGACAGCTGTCGAGTTTATCAGACTATGTGTGCTCTGCGAGCGGATGCGGATGCCATACCCAACCTTACAAGCTTGTCGCCCCTCGTCGAGAAATGGTCTAACATCGGGGGCTTTGAGGACGCTTTTCTCGCTGTGGACATTGAGACGCTTCTCGACATTGAAATCTCTCAGTCGTGGGGCTCCTTCGTGCAAGCATGCCGCCGAAGCGGTCAATTGCAAACTTATGATGTCTACTTCCTGCTTGCTCTGCTTGCGTTCGGTACTAAGCCCGATATGAACATTGTTCAATGGCTAGTTGCACTTTACAGGAGTCCTGTGCTCAGGGACGTTGAAGCTCCTCGGCATTCCTGCTTTTCCAACTTCCGCGTCTTCGAGGAGCCATCACGAGACGGTATCCGATCGCTTATCCTTGCGAAGCAGCTACTCTATGACGACTATTTCCTACCTGGCTGGAAGAAGCGGGCGCGCAACAAGAAAAAAGTGACTGCTGACCGATACGAGAAAATACAAATGGACGAAGCGACTCACATAGCATCCCGTGTCATGGAGGCATGGCCTCATCCACCTCATTTAGTTGATGAGCTTGAGCGTTCAGTCGAGGACTTGACGCTTGAATACACCCACTTGAATAAGGCCTGGGAAATTCTAGGGCCGGAGCTCCAGAGACTGTTGCATAATCTCGATCTCTCCACGTACCTTTTCCGTCTTGAGGAGGCAGCTTCGCGCCTCTATCAACAGCAGTCCGTGGGACAGAATCAAAGGCAGAAGGAGATCTGGAACCTGAAGCCAGCGCGCTTAACGGCTCCAGCCTTGATCCAGTCTCAAGGAACATACAGCGTACCACGTCTCAGAGGAGACCACATGCTATCAAAGCATGATGCCGGCTCCGGCAGCGACATAGGGCCCTTGACGGTGAACAAGGAGGATGCTCGTGATGTTGCCACCAGCCATGAGATTTCTCGGGACAGCGAGATCTCCAGGGCACTATCGGTCCTGCCGAGCAATCTATCAGTGCTTGATGGCATCATCAAGAGGTTTGCTTCGTCATCAGAGACCACAGTTCGAAAGCAATATAGCAAGGATCTCCAGACGTCGTTCATGGCCTTGGTTCAGGACCGCAGCTCATCCTCCAGCAAGACCAAACAGACGGCGCGCGCTGGGAATATCGCGTATGAGGCTGCCCTAGCCCGCCAGACCCTGAATGAGCACGAAGAAAAGATCCGAGCTTCGCTATCAGATAACATCGTAGGTTTCATCTGGCTTAGCGCAGGCGGCCTCTGGCCGTGCCTTTCTCGGGTGGCGCTCCTGGAGCAGCTCAGGGACACCAGCAGTGCGCAATTTGGCCATGGGATGAAGGCAGGGCTGGTGCAGTACGGAGTTCTCATCACGGAGCTGCAACGACTCCTCCGTATACGTGACGCAACGCTCCACGGGGACGAGAGGCGCTTGCGCGAGGATCAGGAACAACAAGCACATTCAAATTGGAGGCCCCTCGACCATCCGGAATGGCTTCTCTTGGAAGTTGACAACAACTTTCTCATTCGTCCCTCTCAGATCGACGTCGCTAGAGCCATCATCTCCCCGGCTTCTGCTTCCAACTCAGCCCTCCAGATGAACATGGGCCAAGGTCTGACCTCACACTTACCTCCCTGCTATGCTATCATCTTGATCTGACTCCCTCGAGTAGGCAAAACATCGTGTATCATGCCCATGGCTGTGGCCGTACTAGCCGATAATACCCGCCTTTGTAGGCTGGTCGTTCCTCGTCCTCTTCTCTTGCAGACGGCGCAGGTGATGCAGAGCCGAATCGGTGGACTTGTTGGTCGGGTCGTTCGTCACATCCCCTTCTCCCGACGATCGCCGATGCGAATGGACACCATCAATCTCTTCCAGAGCATCCATAAAGACATACGCGACTCAGGCGGTGTTATGCTCTGTCTCCCTGAACACATCATGTCATTCAAGCTCAGTGGGCTACAGCAACTGGCAGACGGAGATCTGAAGCAGGCCAAGCGGATGATTGACATTCAGAGGTGGCTGGAAAGATCGTGTCGCGATGTTCTTGATGAATCCGACTTTACACTCTCGACAAAGACCCAGCTGATATATCCCAGTGGCGTCCCTATGACGGTCGATGGCCATCCTCAACGTTGGCAAGTGGTCGAGGAGCTTTTGTTGCTTGTCCTGGATCACGTTCCATACCTCCAATCAAGGTTCAGCGGTGGCCTCGAGGTCATGCGGCGTCACCAAGGCTACCCGATCCTCCACTTTTTACACGCTGAAGTAGACAAGAGCCTCAACACGCTTCTCGTCAACGACATCTGCGAAGGCCGACTTCCTCAGCTCCAGTTCAAGGATGCAACCGACGTGGATGCTCAGAGGGACGTGGGTCGGATCGTGTCGGGCGTGGATGCTGATCCGCCCACTTGGCAACGAGCTGCCGAGTCCCTAACCGATGACGTCTTTGGCTTGAAGAACCTTTATCTGCTTCGAGGTCTCATCTCCCAAGGTCTATTGCTGACATGCCTGAAGAAGCGATGGAACGTTCAGTATGGTCTACATCCCCAACGGGCCCCTATCGCGGTCCCGTTTGAAGCAAAAGGGGTTCCTTCGCCGACCGCAGAGTACGGCCATCCGGACACGGCTCTAGTGTTGACATGTCTAGCCTTCTACCAGACCGGTCTTACAAAGTCCCAGGTGGCTCAATGCCTGCAGCATGTTCTCCGTTCTGATGATCCTCCCACGCAATACGAGCGATTGGCTCATGGGTGTAGCCTACCAGCCCGTCTCGAGCACTGGAACTTGCTCAAAACAGACGACGAGACCCAGATTGCGGAGCTTTGGTCGTACCTGAGACTAGACATACGCGTGCTGAACTACTTCCTGAACAACTTTGCATTTCCAGCACATGCGAAACAATTTAGGGTCAAGCTACAGGCTTCAGGCTGGGACATCCCGCTACTGTCAAACGACGATTCCTCAAGAAATCTGACCACAGGTTTCAGCGGAACCAACGATAACAAGAGGATGCTTCCTCAGACAATTAGGCAGGACGACTTACCTAGCCTCATACAGACCAACGCGGAGGTTCTCAGTTACCTATTGGAACCGCGGAACAAAAGGTGCTATCAGGCGGTCGACTGGAATGGCCGGCATCTGACTGAGAAGGGCCTGCTTGAGCTTCTTCGTAACGAACAGATACACATTCTGATTGATGCGGGAGCTCACATCCTGGAGATGGAGAATCATCATCTTGCCACTACCTGGCTTGACATCTATCCCGACGCACAAGGGGCCGTTTACTTTGACCGCAACAGCAGGATCATGGTCCGTGCCCGTTTTCAGAAGGCACCTGTGCCTCTCCTTGCAAGTCCATTTGCCGAAAATCTTGAGAAATGTGTTGTATATATTGATGAGGCACACACGCGTGGTACCGACTTGAAGCTACCTGTTCATGCCAAAGGGGCCGTGACGCTTGGCCTTGGTCAGACAAAGGACCAGACGGTTCAAGGTTGGTAATCGACTTGGCCCTGAGCAGAAAAGATCGCTGACAGACATAGCGGCGATGAGACTCAGGCAGCTTGGCTCGACCCAGTCCGTGGCTTTCATTGTGCCTCCCGAGGTGCACCGGGACATCCTCGACCTACGACCCAGAAACGGCCAAACGCATTCACCTATAGTATCGGCGGACGTGGTTTACTGGCTTCTTGAGCAGAGTTGCAAAACAAATGAGAACATGATGTCTCTTCATACCGCGCAAGGATTCGACTTTTGTCGGCGTACCAATGCTCTGTGGAAGTACTTCAACTTCCACAATCATCCAGATGACAGGCTACAGCTTCTGGATGCCATACAACAGCGCGAGGACCAGACCCTAGAACAACTCTATGGTCTTAGAAAGTCCAGCTCGACTGCGGAAGCCATTGCCCAACTCGAATTCGAATGCCTGAAGGCATTTGCTACCAATCTGTGCCCTCAAGAGCTCGATCCGTTGAGGGGCTACTCGTCAGCGTTTGAAGAGATGGAGCTAGAGCGAGAAGTCGAGTTTGAGTTCGAGCAGATCCGTCAGAAGCAGAACCCCGTCAAGTACACTGCGCTCACGTACCCCGGCCTCGACTCCGCTATTGCACACTTTGTCAATACCGGACAGCTTCAAGAAGGCAAGAGGTTCATCCAAGGGTTTGACTTTCTGGGCAGGACCAAGATAGGACGTAAGTTTGGAGTAGAGAAGACAGCATCCAAGCTGTTCGTCTCGAGGGAGTTCACTAGAAGCATCGCAAGTATCCCTTCTAAGAATGGCTACGATTTTGCGGTTAGTCCTCCGCAATGGTAATGAGTTTGAAGCTGTTAACTAACGCTAGTAGCGGCCCGTTGAATGGGTTCTCTGGAGCGCGAAGACGGAGACAGCTCTCATCATCATTCCCGAAGAGGCTGAGCTTCTCCTCCCGATGCTCCGCGACGCGAGCAAGACTGCTGTGTCACTGCTAACTTATGCTACGCCCGTCACGAAGTCCATGTGGCGATTTAATACTCTCACCTATTTCACGATGCCAATCCGAGAGAAGAATCCGGCGTTCCCTCAATGGCTGTCGATTGAGATTGGAATTCTTGCGGGACGATTGTATTTTGATTACAGCGAGTACACATCACTGGTTGAATGGCTGGGAATTCGCCGAGAGGCTGAGTCCCCGAGGGATCTTGTGAATAGATCCTCGGGAGAGACAGTTCCAGTGACGCGCGGCTTATTCATCAACCAACCTCTGAAGTTTCTCCTGGAGTGGCTGACATATCGACGTCAGACGATGGACATAATGCACACCCCAATGGGCTACGTATGTCAAAAGCGGAACCTTCACAGTGAGCATTCCTTCTTTACCTCGGCTACAACACCCCGCGATGCAGATGAAGTGCTTCCCGGTGTCCAAGGTGGGATCGTGACCAGGAGTGCTGAATTGGTCACGGGGGATAGCGATGATGATAGTGACTGGGGAGAGGTTGACGACGACCTGGTGCTGTCTGGCAGCGGGCAGATGAAAGAGCAACTGGAAGTAGACGAATAAACAAGGCCACCAGGTCATGGACCATCCGCCACCACTTCAAGAGTCATCTCGCTTAAAGCATAGCACAAGAATTCGTACCCCCATACTCCGTACAAATTCCACGATGTGAGTTAGGTCATGCAGTTAAGAGCACGGATTTCTGCCTCTTTCTATAACAGGAGACCGGTTCCCTTACGGGGTCCGCCAATGCCTTTCCGGAACGAGCCGAGCGCTTGGGAAGCCATCGCCATCTGTGTTGCAGCTACAGGGATTGGTGGATTGGATCAAGGGATTAGTGGCATCTGCGCGTGATCTGCCTCTTGCCTTTCGCGCTTTTAGACGCGGCACACAGGCGCTTGCTACTCGAACCCCGCTTTCGACAGCATTGCGGTTTCGTCTGCTGCTCCATTGGGGTAGTTATTCGACTCGAACATAATATATATCTATGATGGCTGGAGGGGTCCGGGTTGACCTTCGTGTTTGGGAAGGACAAGAAAATGAATTTCAACGCCCCAGGTCCCAACCACAGCGATGCACGGGGTAAAAAGTGTACCAAAATGTAGGGGAATGCCTTGTCGATTGATTTATTCAGATAAACTGCATTTTTCTCATTCAAGGCGATCTGTATCGACCAAAAAGATGATTGTAAGGCTTCTATAGGGTAAGTCGCTGGTAAATCGAGCCCTTTTCCCACTGTCAGAAGGTAGCCAACCAGAGACTGTTTAAAGTGTAGAGCATCCCTGCTGCTTCTTCATGAGCCAATGAAAGCTGGCTTAAAATGGAAGTATCCCTGCAGGTATCCACTTCCGACCGATTTGTGAATTAGCATGCACAAGGAGTGTTTCGCATAATTAATTTAATCAACGATGGGCACTGGGCACTGGGATCGCAAACAAACACGATCCGCGTTCTCGCGTCGTGTTCGGGACCAATCGCTACCCATGCTCACCATGTGATGACTGCTACTTGGTGGTGTGATTCGCAATTGCCGTTGTATTAATCAAACTCAAACGCGTAGGCTCATCAGAAAGCTGGCGTCCCAATTGAATTAAAAAAAAGGGGAACTCTAGGTAATACGATGGAAAAGATGGATGTTCAAATCGTCAACAACGAGCACTTGGTCGAATATGGGTCGCCGAGCCTTCACAAACCCATCCAAGATCGAGAGCGAACGCGAGCGAGCGAGAAACCGGTACCGTCGACAGCAGCAGCGACAACAGCAGAGACGACAAAACTTGGTTCGTCAGGAGTGTTCTACTTGCCCTGTTGTCCGCGTGGTCAACTCGATTCATGGCCAGATGCCTCATCAGGATGCGTCCCGCAGCGGTCTGGTGCACAATGGTACTACGATCGCTTTGCCAGCGCACCAGAGAGTACCTTCCGCTTCCACCTCTGCTATAACCATGCTTGAGGAAGCCAGGCCCTCAGTATGCTGCTCCATTGAGCATTCGCCGTCCTATCCCACGGCCTGTGATACCACCGATATTCAGGTAGCTTCGTCACTCACGAGCCAGCCGGCAGAAATGAGACGAGGTGCGGAACAGGTCGCAGCACACATCGTCGACGCGCCTCCAACACGCAGGCCTTGGCCTAGACACCGGTCAGCTTCTCCAGGAACGGGTACCCCCCAAGTATGCACTCCACAGTCAACCCGAGCGCTTACACGACTCCGCGTTCAGAGATACCGCAACAGATTGCACCGATTACGAATTCCGCCGACATTACCATCCATCGTACGAACAGACAAATCACCCCCGACATCATCCCCGGGGGGGTCCGGCTCAGGCACGATGACCGATTGTCGATGTCGGTTTGTGGCCGGGACACCGGACCACCCGGCGTCTATGCGTTATGCTCGGACCCATCCACAGCCATGCCCGGTATGCTCATGCGGCGCCAGCTCTTCACAATGCTCCTCTGGGTCCATTATCCCGACCGTCGGTGGAAACTGCAAAGAGACGCTCGACAGCTTCATTGATGCCCTCCGGTATCAAGACGCTGAGTTGAGCCCAGATTTTCTCGGATCACACGAAACTGCATATGACCATGCTTTCCGAATTTTCTTCAATCCCAAGTGTAATTGTACGTATCGGCGTATCTCCAGCGAGGCCACTGAGCGGCATATACTGACAGAGATACCCGAATCAGGTGGACATTGGTCCGGGTTCAATGAGCCAGAGCACACCTGTTCCCTTCAAGAAAGCATGCGGTACCTACAAGACTCCCTTCCTCCTCTGTCGACGGTCTTTGGCGAGGCCGGTTCTTATGACCCCGACGACTTTTTCCGACAATGGAAAGACTTCCTCGCGAACAAGCCGAGCCGGCCGCTTTCATTCCGCAAGTCGCAGACAGACCTTTTCCCCGCGAACGAACCAGAACTGGTTCTATCCAGACAGTGGGACGTTGACAGCGTTTGGCTTGGGGCAACAGGTCTGCAGGCAATTCAACCTCCTAATAACTTCCGCCTGTCTTTCCTACCCTCTTTCGCTTTAAATCTGTCTTGCGATGAGGTAATCCAGCCCCATGGCCTGGAACTGGCAAAGACAAGGCATATTCGATTTGGTACTTTTAACACGCATAGCGTACACTTCTCGGCCTTTCTCTTTTTCCCTGGTGCAGCTCCCGACTCAACATCGGCTACTCGGAACGCTCTCTCTCTTGAGCGACAGAAGGATCTTTACGATCACATCATCATCCCGGCAGCCCACGAGGCCGTGTCTGATCCCTATCGCCAGGAGATACCACCAACGTACGATGTAGCGTATGCGAAATCTCGCTCCTTCCAAGAGAAGCCTGGGAATGATCGATGGAGGCCGGATGACGTCAGCAGAGCAGTCCATCTGCAATATACGATCCCTGCGGAAGACCTACAGCGTTTCTGGGCCCTGGTGGTTGAGAAAGCAAATTCGTTTCAGCTCGCCACCAAGAGCGGGGAACTGGTGCCGTACTTCAAAGACCCTCGACTGCTCTTTCAGTCTCACGATTTGAAGAACACGTTTGGGAAAGGGACACTCAGTGCTTCCTTGAAGAGCTTCGAGTACTCTGTTCTGAGGGCTTTTGACCCTACGCATCTAGATATCCACTCTTGTTGGATTGACATTGGAACTCGCGATTATGTTTCGAATGATGCACCTCACGATGCGTCAGGGCGGGGGCCCTTCACTGTCCTATGGAGGAGCCAATGCCATTCGTATCTTCATGATCAACTCTCTAGGATTGCACCCGAGTCTCGTCTGAATGCTGTGTATTTTCAGCGATTCTTGCTTCGCGATATTGGGGATTATCAAGCCAAGGCGAAGCGAACTCGAGCTTCAAATCCAGGTCACCCTCATGAGCGCAAGCCGGGAATCGTCCGCGCTAAGGCGTATAGCTGCCATAAAGAGCTCTTCTCTGTCATGTTCAGCGACTACGAATTGTTTGGGTCAGGTTTTCTTCCACTTCTCGCTTTGAATGAGGGCATGATCAACGATCTTTCGTCGACTAATCAGGGCCGCCGTCCAGGGCCAAACGGCATGCAGATCCGGCGTGGCGCCCTGCTGAAAGCTTGGGAGGCTAACAAGCGACACTTGAGAGCCACTTCCAATACAAGAGCTCTTTCAAATTATGGTGTTCGGAAGGAGATGACTTTCCGACTCGACGTAATTCTCAGAATGTGGCACCGGGTGTTGGTTCCTCTCGATGTGTGGCAGCCGTTGCCCAAGGGAGGGTCCGACGCGGGCCCGATCATGTGATCAGTTGGTTAAGGGGGGTTATAAGGGGTCTTCCGTAGCCTTCTCTCTTTCTAGAGAGAAGAAAAGAGATGAATGAATAGATGCCAATTGACTAGAAGTTAGGTTGGCCCTTTGTTATGATTTGCTTTCCCACATCGATGTGAAGACATACCAACACCGGGGCTATTTCGAGCCAAGTCAGAGCCCTCACGTTGGTCATTGTTCTTTCAGGGTATCAGGTGTGTCCAGTGGTGCGGAACATGATCCTGTGAACGGCTTATAGTAATTGGATTCCAACTATCTATTCCAATGCTGTTTACTTTCAAGATGAGGAAAGAAAGAGGAAAATAGACTACAAGCGCGTTGGGGGTTTTAGGGTTTTGTGGTTCCCACTCTGTGCCTGTTGGCGTAGCCACAGCAACAGGGTCCTGACCCGTTACACTACTCTAATTGCGAAGTCTTCACTTTTCACGCCATGGCCGGCTTACTTTTCAAGACCCTTGTCCGCGACGACGCTATCTTAGCAGAGCAGAGAAAGGGAGTTTTTGATCGCAACGAACCTCCCCGGTGGAGTTCCGCGCCCTTTGACATCATTGTGCTGGACGAGTTTCAGGACTGTACCGACCTCCTTTTCTGGCTAACCAACTGCTTCATCCTCGCCAACGACCAGAAGGCAGGTGGCCAATCTGCCCGTCTCGTCGTCCTCGGTGATGAGCGACAATCCATTTACAGATTCCGTGGTGCCGATGACCGCTACCTTACTTCAGCTCCTGAGTTGCTGGGCCCTATCAGCCCCTATCCCTTTGTGTCAGACAATTGGCTCCA
>JABCKD010001172.1:0-16967 GCA_013186415.1 Fusarium sp. NRRL 66088 | reverse complement strand
AAGACGCTGCAGACGGTCAAGTATGGCGGGCAAGGGAAGAAGGGAACTGGGGGATGTGTGGGAGATGGAAACAGCAACAACGAGTAATTGAGTGTGCAAGATGAGATACTTACAAGGCAGGGTCGATTAAACAACGCGTGGTCCTCCTTTTGGCCCGGACAGGGTAGACACATTCCAAGTCCTGTAAACTGCACCGACCACACTGGGGCATAACACGATTACAGCGGACCTTGCGTTCTTTACATCTCATACACTTTCGGAGGCTAGGTCAGTGAATAGTCCGAATGCGGGGGGGAGGGATCAGGGGAGAGAGCTCTCACTGAAAGACGGTTGAGCTCGTCCGGGCCCGCCATGGCTGAGTTTGACATTTGGGATCGGATCTACCGATCTGATAAGAGATGGGGGGAGAACAATAGCAATGGCCCTTGGCGGATGACGGACGAGGCGGAGATTCGGCGTCGGGAAATTCCCGCAGGGCGGCGGGTGTAGGTACAGCAGGTCTAATACGAGGTTTTCACTGGCTTACAGGCGGCAAACAAATCTCCAAGGCGGCGCCGAGAGATGAGCATAGTCACAATTGGAGACGGAGATGGAGGTTGGCCGCGGGTGGGCGGTTCTGGGGGTTGATGAAGGAGTTTGGATCCCAAGGTATGACTCTATGGATTACGGGGAGAAGCCATCGACGCCACTAGTACCAAGCCTGCTGGGGTTACTACTCGATCGGGTAATTCGTCGAGAGGCCAGAGTCTTGGCAAAGTCCGAAAGTCCGGGTACAAGGTGACATGTTGGCCCGGACATTCGGTCTTTGAATGTCCGAATGCCCTCACTTGTATCCACTATATCCACAAGAATGTCCCCGTGGTAAAGCCTGACATGGGATGGGGTATTGTGGATTTTGTCTTGGGAGAATTTTCAACTTTCGCTAGAGTAATCAATTGAGTTTATTCGAAGGGGCAGTCGGTTGACAAATCCACTTAGTTAAGTAGTTTACGCAATTGATATTGCTTCATTTCACTATATATAAGAGACTTCCTCAATTGCACCGAACCTTATCTTCAATCTAATCATCACTTCTGGATTTGGCCCATTGACAACTCCAAACACCAACTGGCTATGGGATCTGGCGCCCAATTGGAACACGGGGTCGGTCCCATGAACTCCCCTATCCATGCACCTCACGATGACTCGCATTCGACATGCACCGAAGTTTGCAACGAAAAGACAACCTCTGACACCGAAAATGAAGATCTGGAAGACACCATCAACCAAGAAATGCTGGAACTAGCGCGTCGCCTTACCACACAGTCTCAAGCAGCCCCTGGAACCCTCTTCCCCCAATTGGACGGGCCGCTGAACCCCAAGAGCCCAGACTTTAACGCAAAGAAATGGGCCAAGGCGTTCTACGAGCTGCGGACTGATACTTCGGAGGGAAACCCGCCGAGGACGACTGGCGTGGCGTTTAGGAACCTGAATGTGTTTGGGTTTGGCACTGATACAGATTTTCAAAAGAGCGTGGGAAACATCTTTCTTGAAGCTGGCACGATAGTCAAGAAGCTTCTACATGACAAGCAGAGGCGGGTAGATATCTTGCAGGATCTGGAGGGGTTGCTGCACAGTGGTGAGATGCTTGCTGTGTTGGGACCCCCTGGCTCTGGTTGTTCGACCTTTCTCAAGACGATTGCTGGAGACACACACGGGTTTCATATCGACCATGGTTCCGAGATTAACTATTCTGGTATTCGACCCGAGGAGATGAGGACGGCTTTCCGAGGTGAAGCTATCTACACGGCTGAAGTCGACCATCACTTTGCACATCTAACTGTTGGCGACACACTCTACTTTGCTGCCCGAGCAAGATGCCCCAAGAACATCCCCGAGGGTATAACACGCCACGAATACGCCCAACACCTACGAGACGTCACAATGGCCATGTTTGGCATCTCGCACACCAAGAACACGCGGGTGGGCGACGACTTTGTCAGAGGCGTCAGTGGCGGTGAGAGGAAGCGCGTGACCATCGCCGAGGCGGCGTTGAGTTACTCGCCGCTTCAATGCTGGGATAACAGCACGAGAGGACTTGATAGTGCGAATGCGCTCGAGTTTTGTCGGACCTTGAGGACGCAGGCTGATGTGATTGGGTGCACTTCTGCTGTTGCCATTTATCAGGCGTCTCAGGATGCTTATGATGTGAGTTGATGAATTTGCTGGTCTTGCTTCTTGGCTAACATGTGTGGCTAGGTCTTTGATAAAGTTCTCGTCTTGTATCAAGGACGGCAGATCTTCTTTGGCAAGACAACCGAGGCGAAAACCTACTTTGAAGACCTGGGTTTTATCTGTCCTGAACAGCAAACCACGGCTGATTTCTTGACCTCGATGACAAGCCATCAAGAACGAGTCATCCGACCCGGCTGGGAAGGAAAAGCCCCCCGATCACCCGAGGAATTTGCCCAAGCTTGGAAGAACAGCACCAACAGACGGCGTCTTCTGGCCGAGATGGACGACTATCTCGAGCAGCACCCCTTTGGAGGCGAGCACTACGAAAAGTTTGTCACGTCCCGCAAGATGGACCAGTCCAAGGCTCAGCGACCCGGGTCGCCCTTTACGCTGTCATACATGGAGCAGATGCGTCTCACGCTCGGCCGTAGCTGGGTGATGCTCAAGGCTGATCCTAGCGTGACGATGACGCTCCTCTGCTGCAACCTGGTTGAGTCTCTGGTCATTTCCAGCATCTTTTACAACCTTCCTGAGAACACGGGGGCTTTCTTCAAACGTGGACTGCTCATCTTCTTTATCCTCTTGATGAACGCGTACAACAACATCCTCGAGATCATGACGCTCTACGCAAAGAGAAACATTGTCGAAAAGCACGCCCGTTATGCCCTGTACCACCCAAGCGCCGAGGCTCTGTCTTCAATGATTGTTGATTTGCCGTACAAGATCTTCAACACCATCATGATGAACACGACCATGTACTTTATGGGCAATCTTCGTCGAGATCCGGGACATTTCTTCTTCTTTCTCTTGTTCTCCTTCGTGATAACCATGAGCTTCTCGATGCTCTTTCGACTGATCGCGTCTCTCACAAAGACCATCGCAGCGGCATTGGCTAGAGCTTCTATTTTGCTCCTTGTTATCGCTCTGTACACGGGATTTGCTATCCCACCGCAGTATATGCCTGTTTGGATCGGATGGATTCGTTGGGTCAACCCGACCTTTTACGGACTCGAAAGCCTTTTCATCAACGAGTACGGTGGAAGAGAGTATCCTTGTTCAAACTTTGTGCCAGATGGACCCGAGTATGGGGATGTTTCACCATTGTCGAGAGCCTGTGCCGTTCAAGGATCCATTCCAGGAGAGAGCTTTGTCCGTGGATCTGACTACATCTCCTCGACGTATGGCTACAATGACTCTCACAAGTGGCGCAACTTTGCAGCTGTCATTGCCTTTACCGTTCTGTTCATGGGTCTTCACTTGCTGGCCACTGAGACGATTGCCTCGGAGAGGTCCAAGGGCGAGGTCTTGGTGTTTACGCGAAAGGGGATCAAGAAGCACTCTCCCAAGATTTGCGAAGACGAGGAAGCGGGTAGCCATGGAAAACCGCAGCAGAACCACAACGACGACTCTGGGGAGGTTACCGATGTGGAGAAGCAGACGTCTGTCTTTCACTGGAGGGATGTCTGCTATGATATTAAAATCAAGGGCGAGCCAAGGAGGATTCTGGATCACGTTGATGGCTGGGTCAAGCCAGGGACCCTAACTGCTTTGATGGTAAGTGATGAGTTGAGTTGGAGGTTTCTTTAGCTAACTTGGTGTGACAGGGAGCTTCAGGAGCCGGCAAAACCACTCTGCTCGATGTTCTCGCCAGCCGAGTTATAATGGGTGTCGTGACTGGAGACATGCTAGTTGACGGAAAGCTACGCGATGAATCGTTTCAACGCAAGACGGGCTACGTCCAACAGCAAGATCTTCACGTGCACACCCAAACCGTCAGGGAAGCCCTCAACTTCAGCGCTCTTCTTCGTCAACCCGCCAGGTACACTCGAAAGGAGAAGCTAGACTACGTGGACACTGTCATCAGCCTCCTTGACATGGAAGAGTACTCAGATGCCATCATCGGCGTGCCGGGAGAGGGTCTCAACGTTGAACAACGCAAACGGCTTACTATTGGTGTTGAACTTGCTGCACGACCGCAATTGCTCTTGTTTCTGGACGAGCCGACTTCTGGGCTTGATAGCCAGACGTCGTGGTCCATCTGCAACCTGATGGAAAAGTTGACCAAGAACGGCCAGGCCATTCTGTGTACGATTCATCAACCGTCGGCCATGCTTTTCCAAAGGTTCGACCGCTTGCTGCTTCTGTCCCGTGGAAAGACCATCTACTTTGGAGACGTTGGAAGAAACTCGAACATCCTCGTTGATTACTTCGTCCGCAACGGAGGACCAAAGTGTCCGGCTGGAGCGAATCCGGCAGAGTATATGCTCGAGGTTATTGGTGCTGCCCCAGGAGCTCACACGGACATTGACTGGCCTGAAGTTTGGCAGAACTCACCAGAGCACACACAGGTTCAGGAGGAGCTTGGTCGACTTGTTGCTGAAGGAAGCTCGCACGTCGGAAGCGCGGCTCAGGATGGGACAGAGTACAACGAGTTTGCTGCGCCTTCCAAGGTGCAGTATCTCGAGGTGACCAAGAGGCTGTTCCAGCAGTACTGGCGTAGCCCTGGGTACATCTACTCCAAGGTCATCTTGTCGGCTGGTGCAGTAAGTGTTCCAGAGTCTGCTTCGAATACCCAGCTAACCATTTTTAGTCTCTCTTCATTGGCCTGTCGTTCCTGAACGGCAAGAACACGGAACGTGGCCTTCAGAATCAGATGTTTGGTGTCATGATCTTCCTCACCATCTTTACACAGATCGTCCAGCAGATGCTACCTGATTTCGTGGCTCAGCGTACAATGTACGAAGCCCGTGAGCGTCCTTCAAAGACGTATTCTTGGAAGGCTTTCTTGGTGTCGACTATCCTGGTGGAAGCTGCTTGGAACTCGGTAAGAAGGATTCCTTTCCACTAGAATTTACAGAATACTGACTGCAAGTAGTTGATGGCTGTGCTTTCATTCGTTTGCTGGTACTTCCCCACTGGAATGTATCGCAATGGCTACGCGACTGATGCGGTTGATGGTCGAAACGTGACCATGTTTCTACATGTGTGGATGTTCTTCATGTTTACGAGCACCTTTGCGCACATGATTATTGCAGGCTTCGAGACTGCCGAGGTCGCAGGTGGGCTTGTGACTCTGATCATGATCATGATTTTCTCCTTCTGCGGGTATGTATCCTTGTCGTTCATGAGCTAAATAAGCTGCTGACTCTCAATAGTATTTTGGCATCGCCAGAGGACCTCCCGGGTTTCTGGATCTTCATGTACCGACTTTCACCTTTCACTTACGTAGTGGAAGGCCTCTTGGGAACGGCAATGGCCAATACAGACGCAAGCTGCGAGCCAAATGAACTGATCACATTTGACGCCCCCAACGGCACCACGTGCGGCGACTATTTGAAGACATACCTCTCAGATGTGGGTGGCTACGTTGTGAACCCTCAAGCAGGCGACGGTGCTGCTTGTGAGTACTGCACCATTTCTGACACCAACACATTCTTGGAGGGCATGAGCATGAGTTTTGATCATCGGTGGAGGAACTTTGGCATCATGTGGGGTTATTGCATTTTCAACATTGCGGCGGCGTTGGGCATTTATTGGCTTGCTAGGGTTCCAAAGAATAAAAAGGTGAAGAGGGATTAGAATAGAGTGCTGGATAATGTTGATGGGATAGATGGGGAAAAGTAGACTGGGCATAGACTGCTGTCTCGCGTGGCAACTTGTTACGTTGCGGTGGTACATGGGAGATGCACATAATGATAGAAAGAATATAAGATATGGAGTATTGTTGAGAAGATAAGAGTGCATGTGTGGACTTGGTGGGCTATGTGAAGAAAGTTTTAATACTGATAGTTGGAAGTTGGAAAGAAGAATGAAGTGACGGCAGAGGCCGCGGGGAACTATGAGAGTAAGAAGGCTCTAGAGATTGCTGTAGGCGACATTTTGAACGAGGCGTTGAAGCACCAGTAGCACGTTGCAAGATGAGATTTCTGTCTTGTCACATCGCATTAGGTAGTTAAGGGTTGGAGTCAACTTATCAGCTCCCATGTCGTCAACTCCTTGGATGTCTCGGGTTGTCTCGGGATATTCTCAAGCTTGGTGAAACCTCCCTGGGAGATTAAGACAATCGTCAAGACATTTCATCAATGCCAACCTTGGGGGCTAGTTCAAGGGCGAAAGGAGAAGCAAAAGCTTGGTTTAAGAAATGGAAACGTGACTTGGTATATTTGAATTTCATCTTCGAGTCAAGTAGTGATTACACAGCCATCTAGCTAGGTCTCGACTGTGGTTGTGCTAATTAGACCACGTCTTGTCTCATCCCTTTCATCAAAAGTGCAACTAGCCTTGCCGTGCCGTTCTTATTGGCTGTGGAGATACGAAGTAACAAATGGGAGTACCCCTCGTGGTATATAAGCCCGTATTTTCTCCACTGTTGACTGGCCTTTTGTCTTGTTGTCTTTTTCTCGGGTAGCTCATTTGAATACGATCTTATGACGCTTGAATTTGCCACACGGTGAAAGCTAGAAAGGATAAGAGGCATCCATCCCGTGTTATTATTCTCTCAACACCCTTCTCACTTTACCAAGATATTCTCTAATTGTCATCATCAATATGTTTGGTCTCAAATCTGTCCCTGCGCTGCTTGCTGTGGCGTTGCTGGCCATCAACCTTGCCGAGGCCTCGTCACATGACGTTGTTGTAAGTCACAACTCGGATCAATCCCAATGACACTGTTAACTCGTCTCTTAGCTGCCAATTCTCGGTGCTGACCCTTGTACCTGGGGAGTAAGTAGATTTAGCTCGCAGTGAGTAGACAGTTTGCTAATTTTGGGTACAGCCCTCCTTTTGGTGTGCCAACGAGGAGAACATGAAGAGATGCGGTATCACTAAGGAGGACTGTGAGAGATTTGCGGAGGACCTTCTATAGTTGAGGTCGATGGGGGACACGAAGAGGAGAGGTTGATGGCTGATGCTCTGACGGTTGTAAGCACCCTCCTCGAGTAGTCCGATCATGGCTACACGGTAGCTGCATAACCTAAGGGGTAAAAAGGAACTCGGGATCTTTTTCCAAGCGTGGTAGATTGTCTTTACTGAAGTTGGTAGATACCAGGGGTAGTAATGCTTGGCTCAAGCATCACCGCACTCCGTTGTTTAACAGCCAGCTGCGAAGGATACAAGACATCTAGACTAGCCCAAATATTCGGATAGTAAACCTCCAGAATTCTAGTCTTTCCCCATTATCCCAACTTCAAGGCTATGCCAACTCGACAAGATGCTAGTACTGTTGTCGGGGCTCACCTCACCTCCGACTTCCGTGCCCCATACGCAAATTGATGCGACGGGAATCAATAATACCGACAGGTAATTGTATCGGCAGGAAAGATCATCGCCCATTTTAAGATACATGGCAATGAACTCATTGATTTCATTGGATAGATCTTTCAATCCTTGCCAGACCTAAACTTTATCTGCTGCCCTTGTTTGTGACTAAGCGGCGTTTCGGGTCTTAAATGACACTCTCAATGCTCTCAAGGCAAAACTCTTTGCCGCGAAATGATAGGGGATCTGATTTTAGATGTTGCAATTTAATTCAATGCTAGGCTCTTGTAAAACGATATCAAGCATTAGCCCCATTCATTCGTCACCTCTGAGGCGCAGGTTGATCGAGTTCGGCCGGTTTCTTAAACCCCGTTCGCCGATATGAACACTACATATATCACCGTATTGGCATCACCAACGGTACTCAACATTCACCTTGAGCTTCGCCTAAACTAAAGACAACGCTTTTCACCAACAATTCTACCGAATCACTTCAGATACGTATCCTACGCTATGGTTGCCAGCACATTCAAAGTCATCGTCGTTGGCGGTGGGCCTTCTGGCCTAACTGCCGCTCATGCCCTACACCTGGCTGGCATCGACTTTGTTGTTTTGGAGAGAAGAGACAACATTGTTGAGGATGTTGGCGCAAGCTTGGTATTGGCACCCCCGAGTCTACGAGTCATGCATCAATTCGGAATCCTTGAAGAGCTGTTGGCTATTGGTAGGGAGGTTGAGTTTGGCAAGTCGTTTGATTTGCAAGGCCGAGAGTTCAAGAACAGCACCAAGGTTCAGATTTTGCGCACAAAGTGAGTTGTTACTCAAGAGCTAGGAAGCAAAAATGCTGACGCTATTGACTTGTAGTCACGGCTCTTGTCCTGTTGCTTTTCATCGAGCCCAACTTATCCAGGTTCTATACGATCGACTCCCTGAAGAAGCCAAGGCAAAAGTCCACTTGGGAAAAAAGCTTGCCGACATCGATCCTAACGAGAGCGGAGTCACTATTACATGCGCCGACGGCAGCGTGTACCAAGGTTCCGTTGTGATCGGAGCTGATGGCGTACATAGTAAAACCCGCCATCTGATGCGTCAACTTGCCTTGAAAGACGACCCTTCTCGAGACTGGGAACCAGAGGAGCCGTTCGCGTCATCTTACAAGTGCATGTGGGCAAGCTTTATGCGACCCTCTAGGGAAAGCGGCCAGAATTATGACACCCAACATCAAAACAAGAGTGCCATGTATATATCTGGCCGTGAGCGAAGCTGGATCTTTCTTTACGAAAGGCTCCCGGAGCCGACGACGAACAGGATGTCGTATTCTCAGAAGGACATTGAAGAATTCTCAAAGGGATTCATGGACTTTCCACTCAACGAGACGCTCAAGGTCAAGGACCTATGGGACAAGAGGCTCACAGCCGGCATGGCGAATTTGGAGGAAGGAGTTGCGGACCATTGGAGTTGGAACCGGATCGTGCTTGTGGGCGATGCGTGTCACAAATTCACTCCCAACGCTGGCCTGGGTTTGAACAACGGTATTCAAGACGTGGTGATGCTATGCAATGGCTTGCGGAAAGCCGTATGTGATAGCCCTGAAGGACCAAGCCAGGGTGTTCTGGCCGAGATATTCGACGAGTATCAAAAGGTTCGGACACAGGCGCTCCAGTCCGACGCGTCTCGTTCAGCTGGCATGACGCGTATGCATGCGTGGGAGAACACAAAGTACTACCTCCTATCGAGGTATATCATGTCATCAACGTTGGTTGAGCACCTCTTGATCAACATTCTTGGGGCAAGAGGGATGCGTGAGTCGCTCGTATTGGACTATGTCCCGTGTGAAGAGCCGATGCGAGGAAAGGTCCCTTGGAGGCATGCGATGCCTGAACCTGTGAAGAGCGGTTGATAAGGGGAATGTAGGAGAGATCTGGGTTCTTGGCATGGAATAAATGGAGTTAGTACCTAGAGGATTTATGTAATATACCTATATTTCCTATTAGAAAGAGGTCCTGTTGCTATCCTTAATACTTGAGTAATAGGTTGGCTCGCCCTATATAAGCCAACGGGTAATATTTTTATAACCCTAGTGGTAATTTAAGCGAGGGCCGTGTGATAAAATATATCCGGTTAGTAATTGCCAGCATTCTTCTTTCTGTTTTATTCCACTCCATGTTAGCCCATTGTTCTACACTTCAGCATCTCAAAACCCACACCCTCACCAGCCGTATCCTCATAACCAGGCTCTGTCAAGATGTCTGACGTTCTTAAACAAATGATTGATCAGGTTTGGTACCCCCGACGTGGGTCCAAGCTGGGACTTGAAGGGTGGAAGAACCCCAACAATTTTCAGCACTACCGCAAATGGGGCTTTACTATCTACCGCACCTATTACGGCAATGACGAGAATTGGCAAGCGCTTCTATACTCTTTAAGGCATCAGACTAAACTGGCATTCGGAGCCTTCGAAGACGACAAGGAGATAGACCAAGATGTTAAGCGAAAACTTCAGGAATCATTCTATCTCGATGTCCGTGAGGATCCCCCGGCACTAGACGGACTCGATGTTCGAGGTCTTCGGGAATTCTGCAATGCCGAAAAGCTCAAGGAGACTGAAGTTGTAGTGAAAGGCGGCCAGAAACTCCGCGTGAGCACAAGGCCTCTTGAGCGCCAAGCCATGGCAGATCACCTATATGATTTTGTTCTGCTCGCTGATGAAGCAGTTTTGAAAGATATAGAAAAACGGGAATCCATTGTCAAGGCCGTCTCGCTGCTGTGGGATGGCCACGCGGGATGGGGATGGGTGAGGATCCCAACAGGCTATCTGTTAGAGCTATGGACATACCTTATGTGGCATGATGACCGGACGGAGTACTGTCTTCACTTCCACGGGCCTGAAGGAGATCTTGAGGACTATGTATGGGCTGGGGATGTGGCACTTCACTGCACTGGAAGATGTTCGGAGATTCGGCCATGGCGGTACTACAGCACCCAAAAGGATCATGATTTCATGTACTAAGGAAGTATGAAGCATCAGCCCGAGCTATATTCGTCAAGATACAAAGCATTCAATCCAGCTTGGCACAGGAATATATAAAGAATCTAAATAATGCCCGACCAACACAACCAAAACTGAATATAAGCCCCCCCAATCGATGGCGACGCGGACACGGTCGCTTGGGCAATTGCTGCGAGAGGTGCCTTCGGGATATCCTTGAATCATAGGGCCAACGTTGCGAAAGACCTGGCAGTCGGTGAACTGCAGGTCTGGCTTGGTGCCGCAGCAGTAGTTGCGCATCTGCACGCCCAAAATGTCACCGCCAAGCGCATTCTTCAGGTTATTGCACTTCAGGCCACCAGAGCCTGACCCGGACCTGGCTATGGGCGTGTCGTGGTAGCCCGAGGGACACTCGGGCTTGCTGTCACACTCAGGATACTCTCCCCATGTGCACTCGCCGTAGACCTTCATGCTTTCGCTTTCGGTCGTGCAGCACGCCGTCTGCACCATTGCCATGACCGTACCATCCACATTGGGGAATATCTTGGTCGGGAGGATAGCAGAAGAGATGCGATCCATCACCACCACAACCAGTCTCTTCATAGATCAGCTCATCCTTCCGAGCATCTTTATCGAGACGGCCAACATACCTGACTCACTAGGATGACCTCTGACGTCTGGTCTAAGATCTAAGCGAGTGTCTACGCCCCGCTAGCAGAGTTGCCTCAATCCACCAAGCTCTCAAGCCGTCGTCATTGTGACTGTAATCTGGACCATTATCAATATTTTATTCACGCTGAGCAAGCTATTTAAGACATGAGATAGCCGCATAAAAATGCCTCTGTTGTTGATTTGTATTTGCCCTCGAGCCCGTTCTCGCTGTCCCTTAGATTCTAGCCATGCAGGAAGATATTATGGCATAGGGGCTATAACTATCAAGGTCAACCTCGTGCCGTGAAAGGAATTGCCTCATTTCGTATCAGGAAGAGACTGAAGCGAATTTGACGCAATGAGAAATATCCCCGGGGCTTATCAGGGATTTAAATCCGCATGTCCCCACGATATCGATCACGACATTGACAGCATATAGAGGATTTTTCAAACTAGGCGACGCTCGGCTAAATGAAGAGTCAGCGTAGCATTTTTACATAGATGATCAGGCCTGGTTTCTACCAACAGCTTAGACATGGGTCGGATTTGTGCTTTCTGCCAGTGATGGCGTCTTCGACTTCGGCGCTTAAAGAACCACCGGTAGGTTATTTCTTTTTCCGCGGTCAAGATATGAACTGGGGGATAATGATCTTGAGCACGTCATTGAAATGACGGTGGAGTTATAAGTTTGGATTCCCCAATTCACTATTGTCGGGCATCTCACCGCAGCAATCTTCACCTTGCTGTGATCCCATCCATCATGACACACACCAGGGAAGACGAGGTCACCACCGTGTCCATAGAGGAGCCGTCCTCGCAATTCAACTTCAAGTCCGCCAAGCGAGGTGGCAAGCACCATGAGATCCTCGACGCTGCTGATAATGTCGACTACGAAGCCGACCGTGAGACGGCGCTCACTGCGCTCACAGCCGACGAGGAAAAACGTCTCATCCGCAAGGTCGACTGGCGCCTTGTGCCTCTTCTGTGCTTGCTTTATCTTATGAAGAAGATTGACGAGAACAATGTAGGCTAGCTTGATCTCTACAAACATGGGTCAATGACTGACGTTACCTTGAAAAACTATCTAGGCCTCGAACGCCCGGATCATGAACAAAGGCACTGGTGCAAACATCTTGACCGAGCTGAATATTACTAGTGATCAGTACAGCCTCATCACTATACTATATACTGTGAGCAGTTAGTGTCTCCGTATCCCATCATCTGCTCAACAACATGCCACAGGTCCCTTATATCCTGGCCGAGGTTCCCTCCAACTTGGTCCTGAAGTGGATCAGACCCTCCCGTTGGCAATCTCGAATTATGATTAGCTGGTGAGTTTCTAGTCGTCTGTCTGTTGAGCTGGCCAAAGCAGAAACATGACTGACACGACGCTCTCATTATATAGGGGCATTGTGACGGCCTGCACAGCTGCAGTCTCGAATCTTGGAGGCTTGTACGCCGTGCGCTTCATGCTGGGCTTGACTGAGGCTGGAATGTTCCCGGGCGTCATCCTTCACCTGACTTACTGGTATCGCCCTGACGAGATTGCCGTCAGGCTCGTCTGGATCTGTGGGTGCTCTAGATCCCCACGATTTACTCGGCCGCTAACACACGCTCTTAGTTACCGTTGGAAATATTAGCGGTATCATTAGTGGTCTTCTTGCTTACGGGTTCCATGGAATGTCGGGTGCTGCGGGTATATCCGGTTGGCGATGGTAATACTGCTTCCCTGGAGGTGAAACGTAGTCGCTGACATGTAGTCCTTCGACAGGCTTTTCATCATCGAGGGCATTATAACTATCCTACTAGCATTCATCATCTGGTTCCGCCTGCCTGATTGTAAGTGACTCCCCCGGCACAGACAGGTTGGAGCCATCCAGAGCTGACCATGCATCAAGTCCCCGGCACATCAGAGTGGCTCACCCCCAAAGAGCGCGCCTTTCTCCAGGCCCGTCTACCCGTGGCTTCACCTAGGTCTTCCGAGAAGGACTTTGACATGAGGGAGGTTATCAAGACGCTCCGTGACAAGAGGCTCTGGCTCTTCACCCTCAGCTGGGCGCTCCAGACTTGTGGCGCCAGCGGTGTCAAGTTTTACCAGCCGTCCATCATCGCCAACATGGGTTTCAGTAGCATCGCAACCGCCCAGATCCTCAATATCCCCATGTCTGTCTTGACCATTATCATCATCCTCACTGCTGGTTACGTCTCAGACAGGGCTAAATTCCCGCTCCCGCTCTTCCCCATCACCAGTACCATCATCGTCATTGCTTCCTACGGCATTTTAGTTGCGTATCCTAACGACATTGCCGTCTATATCGGTATGTAATCCTCCATCTACGTCTACGTTAGTTCGCTGCCTTATCCCTGGGTACTAACAAATCGCAGGAATGTTGATTGGAAATAGCTTCAGCATTGCCTGGTTCCCGGTAAGTTTATCTAGAGAACACTCAGTATAAGACACCGCTTCTAACCCCATATCCCAAGATGATGTGGTCATGGCGTTCACAGACTGTCAGCGGTGCTACAGGCTCAGCGTTTGCCATTGGCTTTGTCAACAGTTATGGGCAGATTGGTGACGCTGTTGGACCGCAGATGTTCCAAGACAAGTACGAGCCACGATACAGGCTACCTTTTGCCTTGGCCATGTCCCTCATCGCTGCCTGTGGCCTTACCAATAGCTACACGTGGTGGGTAACCAGCCAGACTGAGCGAGATACTCGTAGACACAAGCGTGCAAGACTCGAGGCCAAACGCAACAACGAGGCCATTCTGGATGATATCATCGATCATGATCTCGACGGTAGTCGCAGGGACTAGTATGCTGTTGCCGTTGCGTGGGAAGCTCTCCGATTTTGAAAGCCCTGAACAATCACGTCCTCATTATCTATCGAACTGGATCACAAAGGTTTACTGAACGACAAGAGGCTAGTGATAACATGAGATCACAGACGAGGGGAACACACTTGATGGTATCAACAGTAATATTGGCAAGAATCTAGCGCAACTATGTCTAGCCCGCTCTACCTGTATCTGACTCTATGCTCAAGCTGCAGAAGTCTTCTTATTCCTCCGGAAACCAACAATCTGGATCATCTCGGTCCAGAAGCCAACTGGGGGCTCAGTGAAAGAGTTCTCGTAAGCCTCAATCTGAGGTCGCTCCCAGACCAGATCAACCTCGCTAGGCTTAACGTAACGCGTGCGCTTAAAGAGCTTCCATCCGGCATAGAGAAGAACAGCAAGGATTTGCATCGAGTAGTTCTGGAAAAAGACCTCGACGTCAAACTTGGGTCGGAAGGCGTAGTATCCGTAGGTGAGGAGGATGACAAACTGGATGACCAGGGCGATGTAGGCTCCGTAAGGCTGGAAGTATCCATAGTAGGGTCGCTCTGTCTTTCGGTCGACGCCCTGGGCAACACAGGCCTTGTGGTAGTTGATGTAGGTGATGGACATGATGATAAAGGTGATCAGACCACCACCGGTGATGATGCTGACGAACCAACCCAGAACCTTGGCAGAGTCGCTACCGACCTGGAGGAACGAGAGGAAGGGGAAGCACATGACGATGAAGAAGCAGTAGACAGGAACACCGGCCTTGTTGCAGTATCGGAGGAATCGAGGAGCACGGCCTTCAAGAGCCAACGAGTAGAGGGCTCGAGTGGCACAGTAGGTATAGGTGTTTCCGGCAGAGAAGATGGAGGTGAGGATCAGGAAGTTGACGAGGTGAGGCAGGCCCTTGACTCCGAGGTTGGACATGGCAATGACATAGGGAGATGCAGCCGCGTTGCCAGAGCCACCGCTTCCGAAGTAGATCTCGACGAGGGCAGGGTCGTTATAGGCGCACACGACACCCACGGCCAGAGCACCGATGATGAAGAAGATGCAGAATCGGTAGTAGACGGTCTTGAAGGCCGACTTGATGTAGTATGTAGGGCGCTGGGCTTCGGCAGAGACCATGGAGATGTATTCGGGGCCGACGATGGTGAAGGAGGCGCTCCAGAGGGCGGCGAGGAACCCTTCGAACCGGCCTTTATCGCCCCCGCTTAAATATGTCGCAAACGAGCCCGGATTCGAGAAATGCCTGAAGCCATCTATGTGGTGTGGTGGTCAGTGATGGTCAATGTAGTAGGTAGAAAGAAGTCTGCACTTACAAGCATCGTGTTGTGGGTTACCTCCGCACATTGTGACAAAGGTAAAGGCGAAGAGGATGAAGATGAGGATGAGTTTGCCTCCCGAGAGCCAGAATTCAGCTTCTCCGTAGAAGCGAACCGCGAGGATGTTGAGAAGTCTGTTGGACGAACGTCAGTAACGAGATGCGACGGACCAATGGGCGCAAACTTACCCATAACACACAATGACAGCGGCGCAAATGCCAGCAGTAGGTCCAGGGTTTGTCACATTTGTGCTCCAGAAGGAAATGACAAAGGTCAAGGCGGTAATCTCAAACGGAATAAGGAGAGCCTCGTAGAGGAAGAAGTTCCAGCCAGCGACGAAGCCAAGGGCATCATCAACCCAGTATCCCGCCAGGCGAACAAAGCCACCGGCGACGGGCATGTACGTATTCATCTCGGCGACCGAGTTGTTGACGAGGGCGAGTACGAGCGAGTAGAGGGTATAGGCGATCAGCAGGCTACCGGGACCGCCCTTGGCGAGGCCGCCTCCGATGGAGATGAAGAGGGCCGTGCCGATGGAGCCACCGGCGGCGATGAGCTGGATCTGACGGTTGTTGAGGCGCCGATGGAGGTGGCCCATGTTGTCCGAGCCGCCATTCTGGAGACTGCCGACGTCGGCAAAGTCGGCCTTGGGGTGCTTCTCCTCTTCTGCGTTCATGGCTGCGAGTGGATGGAGGGAAGGAAAAGACAATGGAAGAGAGGGAGGTTGTGGGGGGGAAAGGAAAGGAAAGGATAGACAGGGACACAAGGTGCATTAAATAGACAAGTGTCTCATAGATAGCAAATTCCAAGAATCCTTGGTTACGTCGCACTCAATTGGCGTTGAGTTGAACCCTTGCCCTGCTTATCTCGAACCCATGATTACACCCTCCCAAGAGATAAGTTAGGATATCCCCCCGCGCTACTAGCGATGGATGGGGGGCAAAACACCTGCCGGACACTTTCTTGTCAAGGGTGTGTTCCAGACCCTTTGAACGACCCTATTAGCATCTCCATTACCCTCAAAGTCTGACAGAACGTATCCTCTTCCCCAGAGTTAACCCCAGTCTCTCGGTGGAACCGACAAAGCAAAGAGTCTGGGGAAAAGTGACGGGACAGTCTGGGGAAGCCCGATTAGCTGGTCTCGTCTCCCCAGGGCCCAGGCGAGATGGAGGGCCGTCCCCGTAAGCGTAAGCGCGGGTACCACCACCTCTTCGACTCCAAAAACCTCGAGCCATTCCCATCGCCACATGGTCAGGCAATTATGTCTCTTTCTGGTCTAGTCTTAAGCCATCAGACCTCGTTAGCCCCGACGCTATGGGAATCCGGGGAAGTTGGGGGAGGGTAGCTGAAAGGTCTTCTCCGAAAGGGAGGTCTTGGCGGGTTACATGTGAAGGGGTACACCCATGCAAGAAGGGCCTCTCTCTCTCTGTCTCTTGCAGACCCAACGACAAATGCCGTTACAGCTCGCCACAGAAAACACCGACAGAGACGCCACTGGCTTCTCTGGTTTCTACGCGTTTTGGGGAACTCTCCGAGCAAGTCCCGAGCCATATCTGATATCAGACTTCCTTATCTACGTACGGTCCACCTCCTCTGATTCAAGACCCCGTGCTGATCCCACTAAACAACACCAAGGTCCCCCCCCCCCCCCCCGGTGCCCCTACCCTACCCCGTTTTCTTGTGTGCCTGATTGTAACCTTTTGGCC
>JABCKD010001170.1:0-26952 GCA_013186415.1 Fusarium sp. NRRL 66088 | reverse complement strand
TAAATATAAAATAATAATAAGTTTAATAATAATTTTAATTAAAAAATAAAAAATAAATAATAAAATAAATAAAAATTTTTAAAATTATTATTATAAAAAAATAAGCTTTTTATTTACTTAATATAATTATTAAAAATTAATATATAAAACTAAGCTTTATAAACCCTTTAGCTAATATATACTCCTCTTATATAAGCTTAAGCTAGGGGGACCTTTATACCTTATTATTAATATACTATTCTTTAATATAAATCACATACCAGAGCCTTAACAAGCCCTTATAGGGCTCTACTATAGTAGGCAATAAGGGAAGCACCACTAACTAAAGTGGCGCGCTATGCTTTTTAGCTCAGTAGTGACTTTGCAACACCTATATCGCTAGTCTGTCAAACACTCTCGTGTTCTGGTTCTGGTCAATGGCAGCTCTCCACTTCTGACAGACCTCATAACTATCCACCATTATGTTAACCTCCTGGCTATGAAACCATGATTGTGTGTCTTGATTCCCACTGCCTTGGACACCAACCACTCTATCAGTGATCAATAGTTTCAGATGACAAGAGCGGGACTTAAACGAGTTATGGATCGGATGGTCTTGGTCCTTTCCGACATAGTGGTAGATGTGTAATAGGGCCCGTTCAGGTCCGTTGGCTGGAAGGCTGCTGATGAGTGCCCGCGCCGCTTGCTCGTTTGTTCCCCCTTGGCCAGGAACCATCTCCCCAGTGTCGTTATATCCCCAGCATACATAATATGTAACCTCAACGCCGCGTTTCAAAGCATCAGCCAAAGCTATCATTAGCGGTGGAGCGTTGAGATCTGGTGTCTGGATGAAGATCTCCCTCTCGGCATTCCGGACCAGAGAAAGCCAAGCCTCGTTCTGAGGCACATGTAGACTTTTCGAGGTTATAGGTCCATATGGAGGTCGACACACAAGTGCTATTGGGACAGGATCCGTTGTGGAAGTCTCGATGTATGGTGTCATTTCCTCCCCGTCCTCAATGTCGGGACCTGCAGGTTGAATGGGTTGTTGAACAGCTAGATTCAGCTGCCGGTTTGTTGCTTGTAGCCGAGTCTCATCTGGCTTGTTGGAGTAGCAGGACTGTATCCGTGCAATCTCTCCAGTAACGTCATCATCGTAATGGGGGTCTTCAGGTGTGTGTTCCGGCAGTTCTGGACAGGCACTGCCTTGTGACACCATTTGGTTCTCATGTCGCCCATGTCCGTGATCGACGATGTCGACACCCTGGAGACATGGTTTTGATATCGATGAGCTACCCTTGTCCACGGGGCCTTCGCATGAAGGTAACTGTTCAAGAAGCCGGTTGTTCCAAGTGATCAACGCAATGTCATAAATGCTACCAACCACAGGGCCTTCTAGGTGTGTCATCATTTCCATGTTGTCGTTGTCCTCAACATTGTTGCTCATGATAGCAGCAATCTTGCGATCTACAATGCAGAATTTGGCATGTAGGGTTCCTAGTACCAGCCTATGTAGGCTGATAACCTCGACGTCAAGGAAGGGTACCTCTTCGGGCGCAGGTAGTTGAACGGAGCTGGATGAAAATGTCTTTGGCTTCACCCGTTGGTGAGAGTTGAAAATGTTCCCAAGGGAAGGCTTGTCATACATGACCTTCACCATGACTCGCTGTCCTCGCCTTTCTGCACGTCTTGAAAGCTCAATCAGAGCATTTTTGATGAGCCGCTGTGCCACCGATGGTGACCAGGAGCATGTAATAAGAAAAACCTCTTTTTCAGCGCGGACAATTAGATTCGAGCAGTGGCGAACGACATCTTGGAGAGGCGCAACGATCGTGAGAGGTATCATGCCATGTGATCCCATCAACGGGGGCGAGACGACTCCTGCCATAGGATCACTGTCGAGGCAGCTTAGTGCATCGGCAAAGGCTTGTAGAAAGAGAGTGCTCGGTTGTGTCGGACCCCATCGTCCACATTGGAGGGCGAGTTCCAATGAATTGACTGGCGTCGCTGAATCATTCGTGTAGGAGGCATCGGTACTGCGTTTCGCATGCTCTTGGCCATATAGATGTTTGACGATATCCCCTGGCGCTTGAGATGGGTCTTTTGCCAGAACAGAGCTCACGGTCTCATGGGCTTGACATAGATCGAGAACGCGTTTGGAGATCATCGCTTGGGTGTTGATTTGTTCTTCCAGAAGATCTTGGGTCCAATTCAGGGAGACTTTCACATTTTATTAAACATTTCAATCATGCTTCCTGTCAGCCTGGGGTTATGAAAGCGTCATCGCGCAGCCAAACAAACCTGCTATGGACGCTCGATATCGCTAGTCTGCCTCCGTTAACCAAACTCACGGGTTATTGTGCCGTGCTGCAACCATTGTAACAGCGTTATGTGGTCATTAATCGTGATCGCCAGTACACAGTTTGGGCTAAGATCGGCACAAGGTGCCGAGGCGGCACATCTCAGCCGATTCAACCAACTTTCCTGGCCGAGTTCTCCGATTTTGGGGAATGGTGGCTGAGCAAGTACTGATTTGACCATCTTTTGCTGACGCGTTCAGATGCGAGGCACCTCCCACATTCTACGCTCTATCACGTCATATCATTACTTACAAGGAACAACTCACACCAGGATTTTTGTTATGTCCAGATTTATCAAAGATGTGGTGTTATATGGAAGCCCCTTCCTGATCGGAAGAGCCGTTCCTATACCAACCGTATGGCCACTGATCATCCAACTTAAACGTCATCTTTGGAAGTGTGGCAATAGAGACAAGAGATCAGTGAGAGATTATAAACTCTTACTATCCCATTACCACTCTGCTATGTCAAATCTGGACAATTATTGTGGTAGAAACTGCCCTACTTTTCTATAGAGAACTACCGCCACACGGCGGCTTTACGAATGCAAAAATCCTGCTACAGCCCGGCTAACGAAGCACAAACAAGGTGGTTTGAAAACCCCCACCGTCCCCCATGACAGTTTATTGCCATGATGTCACTGTCACAAGGGCTATATTGAAACACGATGTTTAGCGTCGGCACCGTCCGTGGCTCATGCTTCGACAGGCTGGCCGCGAGGGCGCCCCGAGGCGGATACAGCCGTCAAAGTCTATAGTTTCGCTTGAGGCTGCTTCTTTGCCTCCCTTTCCTTGTCTCTTAGCTGCCTTCGTAGGATCTTGCCGCTGGGACTCTTAGGAATAACATCGATAAACTCAACACCTCCCCGGAGCCACTTATGCTTCGCTTTATGCGTCTCAACGTGCTGGCATATAACACGAATGACGTTTTCGTCTAAAAGCCCATCACACTTCTTAGATTTGACCACATATGCCTTAGGAACCTCGCCTGCTCTATGATCCGAGACTTGTATGACAGCACAGTCTGAGACAAGATCATGACCAAGGAGGTGGGCCTCTAGCTCAGCGGGCGCAACTTGATGGCCCTGTGCGCGCATGAGTATCATGGATCAAATATCGACGGTGAAAGTAGAGAGAAATGAGGTTAGAAGACTCACATTGACCTTGATGAGTTCTTTCAATCTGTCAACAATAACGAGGTGCTCGTTTCCAGAGGCTGCCTTGCGCACAAGCACTTCATCGCCAGTCCGAATCCATCGACCATCTGTTCCCCAGATGAAGGTTTCAGTAGTAGCCTTTTGGTTATTCAAATATCCCAAGGCTAGGGATGGGCTTTGCACGAGGAGCTCTCCCGGCTTGTTATATTCCGTGATTTCATCGCCAGTCTCAATATCAACGAGCATAGCTCTGGCACCAGGAACTATAGAACCGGAAGAGCCGTCATCGATGTCAAGTTCGCTAGTCGTACAGACTACTGTGCAAGTTTCCGTGAGACCTGTAGCTGTTAGAACCGTTTCACAGATAGAGTCTCGTAACACACCATATCCTTGACCAACGCGCCATTTGGGATACTGCCTTCGAAGTTCGTCTACAACTTCAGAACCCAATGGTGCAGCGCCTGTGTAGACATATCTGACCGAGCTTAGATCGTACTTGGCACAAAGAGCCTCACTGCGGATGATCCGAATGATGATGGGAGGCACCTATTGCAGTCAGGTTTAAAGTTGCGCGGCGGCCATTGTGATGAGCACTTACCACAAATAAGAGGGCAATTTGGTACTTTTGGACCGCAGTCAAAACTGCCTCGAAGTCAAATTCAGGCATCACAATAACTCCATCACCCCGGAAAGTGCTGGCGTAAGAGATAATAAGGAGGCCATAGATGTGGCTAAAAGGGAGCACACCAAGGCAGGCTTGAGTTTTGATACCGAGTGTTTGTCTCGAGACGCTGTCAAAAGCCGAGATCTGTAGGACATTGGCAATGACATTCCGATGGGAAATCATCACGGCTTTCTTTCATGAAGAGATCAGTAGTTGAACCAAATACGGCAGGGATGACGAACTAACGGGAAGACCTGAAGTTCCACTGGAATAGCAAAGGTAGGCAACCTGTCTGGCGCCCTGGCCTTTCACCCACTTGAGACTCTCTAAAGCAGGCAGGATAGCGCCTTGGTCAATAAGCTCATCTACTGTGGTGAATTTCAGCCCTTTACTGACCCCTGGAGTCTCCAGAAGAAAAATGCGATCCTTAGAGATACCGGCGGCTTCGGCGGCCTTTACAGCCCGATCTATGAGAGCGGCGCAAGTGAAGAGTGCCTTAGCACCAGACGATCGCAATTGGTGCTCAAGTTCACTTGCCGAGTACGCAGCACTAGCAGGTGTGATAATTCCAGAGAGTCGGTGAACAGCTTGTGTAACGGAAAACGTATCGATCTAGGAATGTGAGATGATTCCCCTGAGGCCTCGAGGACGTGAGATGGGATCGACCTACGGCGTTCAATGAAAAAATGGCGACGACTTTATCCCATTCGACGCCCTCGTTAGGGGCGAAATCGAGCTTCTTGGCAATGCTCCGGGCCAGGAAGTCGGCACGCTGACGTGCTTCCAGGGCGGAATACGTTTTGCCGGTGACGCCGCAAGTGAATGGGTGCCTGGACGCCGAAAATGGTAACCGACCGTAATTCTCGGTTGCCATGAAGTCGTGGAGAGATATAGAGTCAGGAGGGTCTGACACAGCCATTAGAACGAGTCATGGTTCTTTCGTGTGCGGTGCCATACCGATGGGAAGCTGAGGCACCCATTCTGGGAATGTAAAGACCATCTTGGGCGTTTAGGGGATGGGGTAGATGACGTCGTAGAAGGAAATAACGGGGGCCTAATGGCGATGATTGAAGATGCAAACAAAGCCAGCAATCAACAAGGTCTACGCGATACTTATGAAGAGTCGGTAAGTAGAATCTCGACCGGCACTCGAAGAGCCCCAGGTGTGTGTCCCCTGACTAAGATGTCCAATTTGCGGGGATGTTGCATCGGGAATTGAGAGCGGCAAGGCCTCCCGCGCCCCCCCGAGGCCATTCAAACTGCAACATTGGGCTTGATAGGACCCAAGATTCTCCGCAGTCACTCCGCAATCCCCGGATTTCAGGTCCATTTAGGTCAAGTTCCAAGTGGGGCTCGGAAGGAGGGTTTGAAACCCGAGATTGTGAGACCTCCTTCGGTCGGGGCATCGGCTCTCAAATGCGAACGCCAAACCCGAGTGATACCCGATACACGACTGCGCGTTGGAAATGATTAATGAGGCAAATAGTCCTACTGCGACTCAAGGGGACCTTTTAGGTCCCATTAAACTGCCTTGTATCATGATAATATCTGTTTCATCATCTGCTTCGACCGGTCACATCGGAACAAAGCCTATCTCCTCTGATCACTGAAGCGCAACTTAGGACTCACTCCACGAAGCGCTCGAAAAAAAATCAAAAAAAATCCACAGCATATCCACTGTCCTTAATATCCTCAAAGAAAGTTGGCGATTTGAGCCCATCGAGGCTTATTTGGTTGTCGCGTCTTTCTACTAACTCGTGCCCACCCATCTTCCGCCAGCACGGGTTGGAGAATCAAGAAAAAATGGTCCAGCGAATGGCTCTTAAAGACGTGCCAAATTAGGCCGAAGTTGTCATTAGCTCTGAAACATAGCGATAACGACCCCGATATAAAAAGCTTTTGATACAAATGAATCCTTCAAACGGCTTTTACTTCTCTCCTCTGTCCGCTTCAAGCGAGTGCCCATCGCAGACCATTCATTATTGGTGCAAGCTTTATTATTTTTGCCAAGTGTGGAGAATGCCAAGAGTTCTACGGATACTGGTTACGCACCCTTTCAAGTTGGTCTTCTGATTGCATAGTCGGCTGAGCGTGCTGTGCCGCATAAGCACAGCACATGAGAATGCTATCAGGCAACAACGCGGCTTGCGCGCTTTCTCTCTGACATACTCTCAATATCCTATCTTTCGCCGTGTTTCGAATCTTCAAGCCACATCAGGCCTGTTCGACTTTCCTCGGCCTAATGGCCCAAGTACTATCCAGCGTCTTAGCTCTCGCAGCAGTTTTGCACGCGGTTCCGGCATATGGGCAACGCGAGCAGCAACCGCTCGACGAGGCTACCGAAGGGGCCAAACATAATGCCTATCCAGCCGCACGGTCTGCCGAAATCACAATCTTCAATGGCCCCAAATACCCTTGCGTACCGGAGACGGGCCAACCTTCTGTTGACATAGACGTGCCCCTCAACACTTGCGTCACTGCGAACTTCACTCTCGACAGTAATGTCCACCTCATGACCCCCGGACTATGCCCGGGAGGCACCAAAAGCCCCTACATATCCATCTACCCAAGTTCGAGTTGCACGGGTGTCTCTAGCCACCCGACTTGGTATGACCACCGCGTCGCACTGAATGGCCCCGGCTATTGTCTGGGCAAAGCCGTTTGGGGGTCCAAGATAACACCTCCAGAAGGCCAATGGTCTATGGAATTCCGATGCGATGGAGTCGATAGCGACGAGCCTATGAGGTTTCTCGACGTCATACTGCCCGAACCCCCCGCAAAGCCCGAGCCAGAACCTGCGCGCCCAAGGCCTAAGACGGCTTCCGTCTCCGATTCAGCCTGTTACATTTCTGGGATGGGGATGGCCGGCGCTCCCAAGTTCATCTTTCAACGGCCCGACGTCGATGTCTGTGTGAACGTTGCTCCAAAGCATAGACTCAAGATCTACCGGAATGCCTTGTGTCCAAATGGTACCGAGGCATTCTTTGCGCGTTTCGGAGGAAAAGGCTGCAGAGGAAACCCCATCGAGCTCAAGGAAGTCGATAACAGTATGATGGCGACCAACTCTCCAAGTACATGTATTGACATGGGAGGTGAAGAAGCCAGTAGCTATGCCTTTTGGTGCACAGGCGATCTTCACCACAAGGATGTGCCGCAGGGGCTTTTTCCTGATGATGGTGACGATGATACCTCCGTCCGGTTACATTACACGTATGGAGATCCTGTCAGAAGTTCAAACAGCAAGTCAGACGCCAGATCTTTAGGAATGTCGATGGATTACAGAATGATGGTATTGACAGTCCTGGCGGTTGTGCTCAGTGTGGTAGTCAGGTAATTGACGATAAATGGCTTTATCGGCATGTTGAATTATGAAGCTTCTCTCCTACGCTCTTTCGGATTAATATAACCAAGTATATTACCTATCAATCGACTGTCCACTCAGACTTATAAGCTCGATTTCACTCCTATCTCTTGCATGGTCACTTGTGAAGCTGCCATGTCGTTCAACACCTGACGAGTCCTGTTTGTGCGGCGCTACTTCAGTCGTGGAGACGGCACCCCTGCTATCCACTGATTCAATATCTTGGATCTCTTGAAACTCGTTGTCATCGGTCCTAACGGGCCTCGGGATTCTTCCTGAGGATTCGCCGGTATACTTGTTCGATGCCGCTATATTGCGTCGAAGAAGTGGGCGCAGGGAGGGAAGACACGCCACGATGAGACCAATGTAAGCGTCAAGCGCACTCCATAGCTCTGCCAGTAGCTCTAGATTACTAAATGAGGGTTTCTGTAATTATGAAGTACTTACCGATCATAGTTATGGATCTAAAACCGTTACTGTCTCCCAGCTGCACGTTGAGAAAACGGGTAAGGGAAAAGATCAGGTCGATGAGGCCGATCAGAAAGACCCCATAAACGCCGCGTTTTGTTCTTTTATTCATTTTGAGGTCATGAAAGATGGAGAATGGCAGTAGGAATGCTGTAGACGCATTTAGGAAAGACGATATTTCGAGGCTGCCGACTTTGGAGCTAACTTACATTGGAGGCTGCCAAAGAAATGCAGCCCCCAAGCGATCTGAAAGATCGTGGGGAGCCATTTCGGGTCACACTCCTCTATATGTCTTGTGATAACCCTTGAGATACTGTGAGCGGAATACCAACACAGGAGGCATAAACCCACCAGTGCCTTTCAAGGGGGAGGCACGAAAAGAGCTGCAACCCCAACGTAGTAAGGTATGCCACCAGACAATAGATGGTAGTAACCCATAGGAGGGCTCTTCTTTTTACCATGAAAATTGGAAATATTTGAAAGTATGTCGTGAGCAACGATGCTTTGCAGAGATAAAAAGTCGTGAAGAACGGGAAATCACCAAACCATGACACCTTTGAGAATGTGTCAATATCTTTGGCCTGATCGGGAAAAGTGTGAGGTCGTGGGGGAGATTTATGAGCTGTAAATACCTTGAATAAGTACTCTATGACTCTAGGATCTTCATCCAAAGTTGAAAAGTCATAGTCACGCTGGGGCTCGAGCGCGCCATGGACCTTCATCACCACATTGACCGATGCACACGACACAGCGGAGCACCATGCCGCTATCATAAAATAGTCGCTTGCTAGGAGGCGATGTCTTTGAATTTTCAGTCGCAGATAGATCCTCGCACCGATTATTATGGCTGCAAGGCCGATGAGGGTGTAAATGGTAGCCTGTGTGGGTCAGCATTTCATGAAGTTGAGCATCATAGGATTCCACCGGAGAGATGCGGGACTAGCATTAGGTGTGGTGAGTCGGTCCTTGAGACTTACAAGCACGGTTGACCCTGACGGCGGTGCGACGGTCATTGCTGTTGATGCATCGCGAAAGTCGCGTGGGATACGGAGCCTACGCGTCAGGGAAGGCTCAAGTCGGGAAGAGTGACTTGAGACATGAAATGCATTCGTAAATCAATGCCTGGCATAAAAGTGAGACTAAGCAGGTTCAGGTATAGCACCCCATCCCCAGCAATGCAGATGAAATCCAGATGCCGCAGGGATCTGAGGGCCCTGGAATGTTGTGGTGGCGCCGTGGCGGTTCACCTGGGCTAATTGCTGGCATGAAGTAAGACAAACCTAGCAGGTGATAGTAGAGGTAGGAATGCTCAAAATCTCCTACAGTGATGTTGTCAGGCTCAGTGATGTATTCAAGGCGGTGCTTTACATTTCTTCCCAAATGCCAGAAACGATAGCTCACTCAACAAACCTGGAAAAGGAGTTAGCTGTTAGACCCTGATACCAAGTGGAGGGAAACCTCGGCTGAAACGGCCACTCGTCTCCAATCCTCCATCAAAAAGCCACACGCCTCTTAACTCACGATATATGGCATGCTGACTTCAGAGGCCCAGCCTAGACATTCATTCGGGCCCTTAGGTTCATTCTTGAAACGTTTGTGTGTTGCTAGTACGGGGTAACCCAGTCCAATACTATCCATCGCGTAAGTACTCTCATAGTCGTGTGATAAGCACAGTCTGTATTCAAATTCGGAGATACATCTTGATTGACAACAAGTAGGAATCTTAAAACAACCAGTTGTATCAAGAGCTCATACTCTCAAGAACCCCTGCATCGCTCTCTTCCCACGGAAACATTTTCTCGATAGATCGGATCAACTTCTCATGGTGAGGTGACCGTGGCTTGATGATAGCCTTGAAGGGCTGTGGGTGGCTAACAACGCCCGGCGTAAACCGTATCTCCGGCTGAACCAGTTGATCATCCTTGGCGATAGCGAAGACGGCCAGAGACTGCGCAATGTTGAGATATAATGCGTTGTCCGCCAAAATGCGACCAGGGCAAATACGACGTCCAAAGCCAAAAACAAACGTGTGAGGGTCTGGTGCGAGCTTCCTTCCTTCCCTTGGCAGGAATCGCTCCGGCTTAAAGGACATGGGCTCGTCGTAGACCTCAGGGTCATGTGTAAAGTGCCTAGAACACAGGCGTTTGTTAGACATGCACCCAGGATATCAACAGAGACGCGCTCACCAAACGTTGGCAAACAACATGGAACCTTTCGGGATAAAGTAACCCTCACACACATCATCTGCTGTGCTTTTATGGGGCAGACCCATGGGTGCCACTGGATGCCATCGTAAAACCTCCTTGACGATTGCGTCGATGTAAGGCAAACTTGGACGGTCTGCTAAGGTTGGCAAACGGTCGTTGCCAATGACTCTGTCAATCTCTTCTTGCGCCTTTCTCTGAACATATGGAGAGATGGACATGGCCAGGAAGAAGCAAGCGAGAGCTGACACCGTCTAGACTCGTTAACACGGTACTTAGTTTAAGAGGGAAAGCACTTACTGTATCAGCACCCGCTGTGTAGAGCGACATGGCTGACCATTTGTTGGTGAACTTCTCTTCAGGGGTCGAGTCACCAGCCTCCAATAGTCGCGCAAGAAACGAATTATCATCCTTGCTCTGGGCAATTTGATGTTTGACGAAGGCATAAGGCTTCTCTGTCACGTTGTTCAACTCAGCTGCCCACTGGCGAGCGGTCCTCTTCCACCCAGTTCCGGGCACCCAGTCTGGCAGGTATCTCACTACGATTGTCAGTATCTGTTGTCACAGTGACTCAAATCAAAGGGTTCTTACAGAATGGCATCATATCAACCATGAAAGCACCCGGCACACCAGCCCGTGCAAACTTATCCATAACGTCGCCAGCCATGCTGACCAGAACATCATCTTTGAACGGCTCCGCTGTGTATCCATAGGCAATCTTAAGAATTACGGCACCAGCCTCCCTATAGCCCAGTTAGCAATGGACTCATGCCCAGAGCTCATGGAGATGGAGTCTGCAAAACACACTTCCTAATCTGATTGACCAGATCATCCGGGTTATCCAGCACATGAAGCAAAAAGTGGCCAACTTCAGCTTCTTGCAAAGTGTTGTACTGTGCTGCTGCTGTCTTGGAGCCAATGATGCGGCTCATGTTCTTGCGGTAAGTACGAAAGCGGTCATTGTACTGGGAAAGGCCAAGAGAGTTCTCCCAACCCAACCTGTTCCAAGCGTTGTCAGTCTCATATAGGGCACATCGGGAGAAGGGCATCGAATGAGCCATACATTTCACCTGCAAAGATCTGTCGAGGCCGAGAGGAGTGCTTTACCGATCTTTTCTCGAGCAACTCAAACGCAAGTTGAGCGTCGTTGATGATCACCAGTGTTTGCCCCATCACTGTGACAGAGCTGATTGGGCCTGCACGGGTCAGCCTCCTTGGAGATCCTTCATGCAAACTGGAATTGACCTCGGACATACCATAGAGGCCCTTGTGCTTCAGCCAATGATGAGCCTCAAGGACCCCAGGCTTGGGCAAATCGTTGAGATTCCCAGCGAGTGGGAGACCTTTTGGCCCTGGGGGCAAGGGAGGGTTTTCATTTTCCGGAGTCAAGAGGCCTTTGAGAATTAGCACGACGACGACACTGATAGCCAAGCCAAGGATGAGCGTTGAGAGGTCAGTCATGATTGCGACAGAGACACATTCGCAAAAGGAATGTTGCAAAGCCCGAGACGGACAAGTCAAATAGCGTGAAGAATGACGCAATCCTCGCCTTCGCTCGCAGAAAAAGACATCATGCTTGGGGGTCCAGGCCGTTTTGAAGACCTGCTGGAATCACAAGGGCGATGCAAACACCTCGGACGTGTTCCGCCCATACTGTCAAATCAGGGGTGATGGATTAGCTACCGCGGAGACACCCACAAAACGTTTTCCCGGCACCCAGTGGGCTTCGCCATGATTGTTGGTTTCTCTGAATTTCTCAAGTCCACACGCGGTATTTTCCATCTTTGGAGGTGCTACCGTTGCGCAAAACAGGCTAACAGTGCACCGGCATGCATGGCTCAGGAGAAAATGGCACCCAAACCCGCCAAGTGCGCGATCGACGGGATAAAAAAAGCAAGTCTGGGGTCTGGATGCTACCTTCTGGTTTTTAGCCCCGAATTCGCAAGGCCCTTTGTCTGTGGCGAGTTGGTTCTTTGTCAATTATTTCAGAATTTGCAACACTAAGATTCTTGTGTTGCATCTCTTTGCTTTTCTGCAATGGATTGCGAAGAGGCAATGGTCTGATGCTGACGTTTCGTGAACTTCAATGATATATCACATCCCTCCGAGCTGGTGGGAGCACAACCCGTTGCCCCCACGCCCCAGTACACGCGGCATCTGCAAGTTTTGTGATGCTAAACTTGTTCTCGCCTCTGCTCAAAAGCTGGAATCACTGCTAAATTCAAGCTTTCAGAAACCGTTATACAAACCAGACGACTTGAAGATATCCGACGTCAAATGACAATGACCTCGAACTACCCATTTTTCGCAGGTTTGTACCTAGTCCCAAGGAAGGCAAGAATCCGGTCACTCCAAGCTGGTCGGCTCTCTTTCCAGAAGCTCAAGGCTGTCGCCACCGAGTTCTAACAATCCCAAGTCTTGACACAAGAAACGTGTCATTTGTGAGAAATGGGAAGAACAAGATGAGGCAAACGAAGGCCCACCTCCCCATAATGGCGAATAGGCGGCAAGAAAACAGTGAAGAGAACAAGATACCGGACCGTTTGCCGACAGTTGCTCCGAACAACGAATTCATCTTTCAGGTCTCTTGGGCCCCAATTTTGCTTTTTTATACAACCCGCCTGGCCCAGCCGCCGTTGAAGAAACCCAATGGGGCTGAACGACCCGAAATTAGTGGCAACGGGAGAGGTCTAGGCTTTCCAAAGAAAGATTCACCTGCAGTAGTTTATACACTAGGCAACGGCCTGCCGGGAATTCTCAGCGACAATCACCAACCAAGCGAGGTGCGCGACATGTTCTCTCTTTTCTCGAGGCGGACCAGAGGTATCTTCGAAACCCTGACCTGGTCGGTACGGCCCGTTAGACCCTCCGAGATGAAGTGGCTCATATGGCTCACTGCCCACAAGATGAAGGTTTACAACGCCTCTCCAATCAGGGGGATTGGGATAGAGACCGCTTGCGGCATACAACCACAAAATGCAAGCTCCTAGATACTATGGCACTCATCATAGCTGGGACCTGAAGCTGATGATGTAGATCGAGCAGAGATCAAACACTTTATGCGACAATTCTCTAATATAGGGACCCAGTAACCGGCCCCTTGGAGTCAACAAGGCCGCATCTTTGGTGAGTCGCATGGACCAGTCGTTTTGAAAACACGCCTCACTCCACTGATCGTTTCATCCCCACCACCTTTCAAGGTCCTGGCTTGCAGGCCAGAAGTCCATTGTGCTGTGCCGTGGTCCATGGAGCCGGTAACGGCGCCCCCACGGCTTATCCAAATGTCGATCGGACCTGCATGGTTATATCAACGAGTCCTTCACATATCTTGACGAGCCGCAGCTGAAGTCTGATCCTTGGGCTCAGAAGGTAACGAACCTTTAAAGATTCTTTGACTTGGTTATGAACAAGGCCATCATGAGGTTCTCCCTGATTCCTTGTCTCGCTGCTGCCATGTTAGGCAGGGTAGCAGCTCAAACTGATCTTCTGGCTGCGCTCCCTAATTGCACAGTACGTACACCCTGGCTGGCGCTTGATAGCGCTGAAATCATTTCCGCATACTGACGCCCCCTCCTCAGGTGCAATGTTTCGAGACGAGCATTTCCAACACATCCTGTTCGCCCACGGACATCCCATGCCTTTGTGGTGATCAAACCTTCCTGGCGGCGGTTCAGGGCTGTCAGGCCCAAAGCTGCACCATCAAGGAGATCTTGAGTACGAAACACCCCTCAATGCCCCTTTCCTCGGCCGAACTGATCGATTATTAGCATCAACAAACGCAACACTAGCGGCTTGTGGCGTGCCTCCAGGGGATCAGTCAGCCACGATCATCGGCATCCCAGCATCATTCGGCTCTCTGGCCATTCTCTTAGTCCTTATTCGTGTGTTCGGGCGTCTCTGGATTACCAAGGTCGACTTGGACTGGGATGACTACTTGATTGTCCTCGCAGTGGTGAGTCTAGTCCACAACGTCTTCTATACCATCGCGTTGAACCGCACACTGAACTATTACATAGATTTCTGCAACAGTACTGAACTTTGTTTGCTATCCCAGTAAGTGGAATCGCTACCGCTACCCTGACCCCAGTCTAACAAACAAACAGTGGCCCGCCTTGGAATGGGCAAAGACTTTTGGACGATCCCGTTCCCTGACATCGACATGACTCTCAAGGTAACTATCAACGCGAGATACGTTGAGTTGACACTAATCGCATAATTCAGCTGCTCTATGTTGCCGAAATCTTCTACATGTTTGCCGAGATGCTAGTACAAATGTCCCTTCTAGCATTTTACATCCGTGTCTTCCCAGAGGCTTCTATTTTCGTTCGACGAGCGTCTTGGACTCTGATCGCCGTCGTAACGTGCTTCGGAATCTCAAATACCTGCACAATGATCTTTCAGTGTACTCCAATCCCCTTCTTCTGGTCGGGCTGGGCTTGTGAGACGACTGGAAAATGCATCGACATCAACCTCTTTTCCTGGATCTGTGCCGCCATCGAAATCGCGATTGACGTTGCGATTCTTTCTTTACCTCTTCCGCGCGTTGTCAAGCTGCAGATGAGCTGGAAGAAGAAGGCCCAGGTTCTTTTGATGTTTGCCCTTGGCTTTGTGTGAGTTCCCCTTCCGTTTCCGGAACGAACCCAGAGTTCTGCATGTTTAGTTCAACATAGCCAAGCAGCTGAGGTCTAACTTGTGTATAGCATTACCGTTGTCAGCATCCTACGGCTACAATCTCTCATCCAGTTCGCCAAAACATCCAATCCCACGTGTCAGTCCTCTTCTCGCCTCATTGCTCACTGGCAAACTGTTTCTCACAAGCATAACACAGATGACAACTCACCGGCCATCTACTGGAGTGTCCTCGAATGCGACATGTTCATTATCTGCGCCTGCTTACCCGCACTACGATCGGTTCTCTCCAAACTCGCGCCTAGGTTCTTTGGCACAACTCGCAAGAAGAGTTATCCATCTGGAGATTACTATAGACATGATGGTTCAAACCAAGACTCTGAGCGTCAGGTTTCCTCTCATCATTTACGAAGTTTAGACAGTTCGGGAAAGATCACGAAAAGCGTCAACGTGGATGTCACGCAGGAGCAAAGAACGGCGTCTGACGAGGATCTGGTCTACCCGCCACGATCATACTACTTTTCTGATTGCTAAAACTGGTCGTGAGATGAGCATAGAATTAAAGAAACGACAGACACGAAAGTTATAAGCGCATGATGCTGATCTTTACTATCTGTTGGCTTTCGGTATGCACCTATTGAGTAGATAAGCAACATGACGTCACCCCCAAACACCATGTCTTGTCCAAGAGAAAGCCCTGCACTCTTGCTCTCGGGACCACGAGAGGCAGGATACGATCTTTCCAGCTTGGGCCCTCAGATATCAGACAAGCGAGCTGACGAATTTCCCTCAGAGTTGCGTAAAATGCAATGATCACTTCAGTAAGTCAAAAAGGGACATTTTGACCGTATCGAGCTGCTGCACAGCTTCAATCTCGTCATCAAGACTGTCCAGGAACCGCCTTTCGTCCCACTTTGGCTTCCACCCAAGCTTCAGTGGGTTCTCGGGGATAAGATTTCCACTTATACTAGTTAGCCTCTTCATTTCACCACATCTCTGGGATATCTCACCTTGAAGTTCCGATGGCTTGCATATACAAGCGTGGGAATCCCATGGTATCGGCGGCTTCGTCATAGCTTGGCCAAACCTGCACCTTTGGTTCAGTCACAAGCCCGCTGGAGTACAAGCCCCCCGCCAGGCCGTCCATCACCTTCCACCATGGCGCTCTATGGGCTATGGCGAAGTAGTAACCGTTTTCCCCAGTTGGAATCTTCTCTTGTCGCAAGATCTTCTCTAGGAGTAGAAGGTAGAGCGAAGTCAAATCGGAGATATGAACTGCAGCTGGGCTCTGTGTCATGCCAGTCAGAACTTGGGCCAGCAAATAAGCAAAGATCCCGCCATGCCATTAATAGAAATGGAGAGGACAAGGAAAGGGAGATTGCAAAACTTACAGCATCGACGTCAAATTTGTAGACAGTCTTGAGCTTAATGCTAGTTCTGACGAAAGCAGGAATGTTAACAGATAACTTCCGACACTCTCCGGTGCCCCTGCCATCTATTAAATAGTTAGGTCGTCCTTCTTCGGTCTTTCGCATCTTCACAGTCCATTGACACTTACAGACCACGGGAACGACAACGTTCAAAGTCGTCACGTTCTGCGCCTTGCCCTCGTCTGCAAGAAGGATGTTTGTCTATACTTCAATTATGCATCTCCCTCATTTCAAACATCATTCCCGAATACTTACATGCCTGACCGGATTTGCTGTGCCAATCTCTCTCTCCTTGTTGAGAAGAGGGTCGGTATCCCTGACTTCTCCAGCCGGCCATCCGCCTTCCTCCGTGAACATTGTTGCCACAGATGACCATATCGATATCAGCAAGGTTTTCCATACTAAATACTGACTGTTAAGGACTTACATGGATCAAATAAGTCTTGCTTCCACTCGCCCGCTGGCGTTGGCCAAGTGCGGCAAGAAGGTTCGTTGTCATAGCAGGATACATCGAACCCGCAGTGTGGATGACAATGTTGACTCAAAACTTTTCAATATCCAGTTCATAGCATGCTGGGGCTAAACATACTCTGGTTCCGGAGCACCGCTTCTTCGACTTCCCCCTTGTCGTTGAGATCAACCTGGACAGCATCGACACCGAGCTTCGATACACTTTCGGCTTGTTCCTGTGCCCGAACAGCAGCAAAGAACTTTGCCCCCTTGAAAGCATCGTCGGAGTGAAGTAGGAGATCTGCTAGAACAGAGCCACCACTATAGGATGTCAGTGACAGTCTAGAAGAGGCACGGAGATCCGTACATGTAACCGGCAGCACCTGTGATGAGGACGTTCTGAGCCATGATGATGATATGAGTATAAGAAGGTAAATATAGTCTGCAAAGCATGTAAGATGTTTGCTTCTTTAAATTTCTTGTTATAAACGAGAGGAACAGTCCTACTTATACCGAATGTCTACTCGGCCTTGAAGGAGAGTGTTGGATCGTCTCGGGAAACTGATTGGCTGCTTCATCCTTCTCTGACCCACACCCAATTCCTTCGGAAACCCGCGCGTTTGCGGCGAATTTGTAATCTCACCAGAACAACCCTTGATCTTACGCGCATAGTTGACTGCCGAGGCCGGTCACGGACAAACTCGTCAGAAACATGGAAATCCGCGGGAATCCAGCCGATGGAAATCCCAATGGCCGCCCGGCAATCACTCGTCGCTCGGTACGTCCGGACGGTACCACTTGTTACTGCCAAGATGCTGACCTTTGCATGTTAGTGCGACCAATGCCGCGCACGAAAGGTGACCCGCCATTACATAGGCTTGTCCGGTGAGCATCAACTAATAGCTCGTCTCTAGGTTGGCTGTGATAGAGGTTCTCCTTGTTCGAATTGCTTATCTGCCCGGGTCGAGTGCACTCACAGCGCGGTCGCTTCAAAGCCGGCTGCCGGAAAGCAAAGGGTGTTGATCTCAGCTCAATAGTGAGTAATTATGTCCAAAACCTGTGCCATTGGCTGACCGGACGAATACTTGTCAGCGAGCGCAAAATTGACAACATTGCTCGGGATATTGACGACATCAAGCATCTCCTCCGAGAGCTCAATCTACCAGAACAACAATTGGCGTCTCGGGTCCAACAGCCTATCCCGCAGGTGGCTTCAAATAATCGCGATAGGGCCCTAACTGTGAATACCGCAAGCTCGGCTCCGGCCACGATTGCACAATGGGATCATTCCTCGCAAGTAATCGACTTTGTGAGAGCCGTTGTTGAGGATAGATCCGGAATAAACATTGGTGGTCCAGGGCCAGACTCCGAGTCAAGCCAGGTGGTCTCGTCCCTGAGAAATCTGCTCGATGCTCTAGAGAACCCCGGTGTCACTCGGAACCCGCATCCAGATGTCTCTATAACTGCAAATCCACAAGCCAGCACTTCAATGCCCCCGTTGGAGTCTGTGGTAGGCATACTGCGATGGGCCAAGGGTATGTTATTCTATGACTAAAATCCTTGAATATCCGCTAATGAATCAATGATTCAGTGCACCAAAACTCTCACAGGCTTTCGTGGATCTGTAACGTTCTGCCCTTCGACAAGTTTGAACAGATCTGCCGCAAAGTATACTTTGCAGTCGATGATTATACTAAAGCAGAGTTCATTATAGCTAATAGCTTCCTGTCATATGTCTTTGCAGAGCATGCTGTCATACGTGGGGATGGCATGTCGCGAGAGTATTGCAATCTCTGCCGATCAAATCTCGGCAGCGCGATATCACGCCTCCCACTCTTCCTGCCCGCGTCTATGGAAATGATTGCCGCACTAACTCTAGGGGTAAGTATTCAGAAACACAAAGGAAAAAATAAACAGGCTAATCCCAAAGGCTTTACATTCGGTTGAAGACTCCAAAGCTTCAAAGGCTTGGACTTTGCTCTCGAATGCACTGAGTCTCTGCCAGACTCTCGGGTACCACCACCTCGGCAATCCAAGAGGAGGCACAGGTGCAGACCAGAATGCCCAAAAACAACTCTTCTGGGCCGTCTTTGGTTACGAAAGCGGGCTGTCTCTTAGGCTTGGGCGGTCTTCGGGCATTCGGGACATTGATATCGTAACACCTGTCGATCCGAATGAACCTCACTTCATCAAAGTTGCACGAGTCCAGAGGCAGGTCTATGATCAACTTTATAGTCCAGCTAGTCTTTCAGCAAGTGCCGATGACCGTTATCAAGCCTGCCAGACGCTTTCTCAGGCGATGCGAGCAACAATCGACGAGACCCGTGTCGAACTATCGGTATAGATCTAAAGCCTATCTCTCCTTAGGTGTTGCTGACAAACTCCTCAAGGAGGCGACAACCAAGGCCGAGGGTGGTGACTCTGAAGCGGATCCGATGAGAGTCATCTATCTTCAATGCGACTTCGTCTGCCAGTCTTCACTCCTCTCTTTGATCCTCAAGGCAATTCCTCCAGGGCAGCATACGGATATTCCCGACAATTGCATTGGAGTTGCTCGCAACACCTTGGATATGCATGAAAGATGCATGGAAGGGATGCGTCACTGTAAAGACCCGTTGCTCGTCCGGAAATACGTCAATTGGTAAGTTGGATATCCTTGAGTAGCCTATAACTTTGCTTTCATTCAATGATACTTCTCAAGGGCAAGGATGTGGCCGTAAACTATACTGACTATTCTTCAGGGCGCTATTGAATACTCCCTTTGTTCCTTTTAGCATCCTGTTCGCTCATGCTATTGAAAAGCTGGATATGGACGACTTCGCTCGCCTCGAACGATTCGCGGCCTCGTTGAAACTTGAGACGGCTGATACCGAGCCGCTCACACACCCGCATCGACTATACGAGATCCTCTGCAAAGCTGGCCGTCTATATATTGGTTCCAATACGGTCTCATCTCAACTCGGCGATACCCTCGATCCTAACATGTTGGCTGCTCTGGCATCAGCCGAGAACATCGGTGTCATGACCGAAACAGGGATGGCGATGCAAGGCCCTGAATATCATGGTGATTACATATTGGACCTTGGTGGTTGGTACCATGATAATCAGCAACTGATGAGTTTATTGGATGAGGATTTCATGTTTGAATAGGTTTCCGTTTTCAAAATGAACACTAGAGGCTTGTGACTGTATCCTATCAACATTTTAATCACCTCCCTCCACCTCGTTATAGACGTAAACATGAAGTCTCTCTTGAATGAAAGCAAGGTCTCGTCCAACTCTCTCGTGGTACCGCCACAGCTTTGCTACACTTCGCACCTGCTCCTTTCATCTACTTGACCCTGGAGTGCCTAATGGCCTGCCCATACTTAAGGAACACACTACAATGTTCACAACATAAATGTCTGCATGTGCCATGGCGGTCAGGAAAGGTGAACAGTAGGTTTTTGAGAAATAAAATCCGCAAGGAAAGTGTATTAAATCTAGTAAAATAAAGGTGATTATATCTGTTCATGTCTCATTCATTCCCCATCTAATCCACTGAGAAAACTATATACCCAGTCTTCATCCATCCTTGCAAGCCGTGATCAGGCGCCACTCCCATGTAGTCTGTAACCTGACACACTCTTCTATAATCTCAGGATCCTCCCACCACCATGCATCAACAGTGATATACTCCCCCCAGACCTCGATCCATAGCATCCTACCAACTATATTCCGGAGCTCTTGTTTGATGGTGTCCTCTGACGGGTGGCTGTTTTCAGCCGGTGTGAGCTGTTGCTCGTCGAGCGGCACAGCGGAGAACTGCGTGCTCGTAATTCTACCTTCAATATGTAATGATGCATTCTCCAACCAGATCGGAAGCAATCTGCTCGGGTTCATGCAACGAAAGTTTGTTTCTAAGTTTAATAACAAATTGTGCTCGATCCACGCTCGTAACAATGGCCCCAGCGTGCTTGCAAGCGGTAGCGGGTCGACCAGCACAAGATTCAAAGCACCGTTGGGCTTGAGGCATCGGTGAATGTTTTTAAGGACGCCAGGAATCTCCTGGGATGGTGTTGACAAAGGAAGACGTAACGAATAGACTGCCTCAAATGACGATGGCGCCATAGGAAAGGCTGAGGATGACCTCACCGGCACAAGGACAGGGTGAATATTAGGAAATAGGGTATGAGAGAGTGGCGCTGGTGACAGGTGGTAAACCTGCTTGTTGTGGTGCACAGCTGCTAGGTATGAGGTCGCAGCTACCAGGATGTCAATGAACAGGTCCACAAGAATACGACTAGGGAAGACTTACCTGGTGTCTCGTAAAGTGCAAGAACCTTCTTCGGCTTATCTGAGTTTATATCCTGGGCAGTGTCTGGCCTCTCCTCTTGATCTACTGGTTGATCCATGTTGTAAAGAGCTGAGAGCATCCACTGAGTCTTCTCAACCTCCAAGTCTTTCCATGAGTTGGGGCTACTCAATGTGCCCCATACTCCCTTAAGGCGGAGAAGACGAATGCTGTTGCTTTCAGAGGCCAAGCGTGTTACTTCACGTTGCATGGCATTCTGCTCTGTAGGGAAGGTCGACTCCGGCGAGCTTGGCGCTTCAACGGGATCTTCCATGGTTGACGAGAATGTCTCCGTTGTAGGAGTGCAGGCCCATGTGTCTGGCGGCTTCCAGCCATCAGTTGGCTCACTCCTCAACAAGGCATTGCATGATGGCACTCGTCTTGGTGTGCTGGGTAGAGGTGGTAGAGGTGCACTTGGGGACTTGCTCTTGAGCGCCCGCAAGGATAGAGTCCTGTTCATGGTGAGATGAGATCAACAATAAGATTTGGGGCACATACTGGCCACCCGAGGACCGTGGGCGACTGAAAGACTTGCTCTCCGAGTTAGCAGCGGTGATGGTCACCTCAGAGCTCAGACCAAATTGAGGGTCCGAGGGCGTGCGTAGTGAGGTTGTGACTTCAGTACTCCTCGCTATGTAGGAGCCCTCACTGAAGGTTTGGACGATATGGCATGGTTCTAATGCCACCCGCTCGATGACTTGGGGGTCCCATGGCGGGGAAGGAGGCAGGGGATACTGATCGTCATCCCCTCTAGAGTTGGTGTTGTAAAGCTCTGGAGGAGCCTGGCGGTCAGTAAGTCGGGCCAGGTCAAAGTCGTAGATACCTGCGTCCCGCTTTGACAGATTCGACGAACCTGAGGAGCATTCCAGGACCTGTTCGTGAACAAGTGTGTGGTCGGTGGTGGACTCGAAGCTGTGAGATACTACTGTGTCGGATGTTGTTTCGTAATTGTTGAGGGTGAAGTTGGAGGCTCTATCAGCCTCAATGTCGTAGTTGTTTGTCGAGGTGGTAGTGTGGATGGAGGATGGCGTAGGTGACAGAGACGCAAAGTCCCTACTGCTGGCCTTGCGTCCGGGATATCCAACAAATGAAGGACCGTCGCTAGATGATGTCGAGCCCCGACTGAAGAGGGATCTCGCTTTGGTGGAGCTCTTGTCGCTGCGCGGCTGTCTAGCCTTCCTTTCGCGATGTTCCTTTCTGGACTCCCTCTTGGGGTCGGTCCAAACGACGTCCCACATCTTGTGAGACCGACGAAGACGACGTAAGTAAGCAAAACTTGTTGCTGGTCTGAGAAACCTGGGCAATGTGCGGCCTTTCGGAGGAGGGCCTGGTGAATCGGGAGTTGGCTGTGGAGATGGGGACCGTGTCATTGGAACAGAGTGCAACTGTGTGTGATCGATCGAGGATGACGTGAGGCAGAGCGGAGAAGAGGGTCGGAAGGTTTGGGTGTGTACGGGCCCTGGGCAAACAATGCCCTATCCTTTTATTCGAACTGCCCCCTACATGAGGGCACGGCGAGGAAAAGGCATGGCTATTGACTCTGGCAAGCTGGCGAATGTAAGGCTGAACCTAATCGTCAAGGTGGTGTGTCCATGCCATCGAGAACGAGCAGGCAGGGGAAGAGTGGCAGAAGGGCGGGAACCCGGCACCATCATTGGCAATTCCATGGAGTTGAGCGCCATGCCATATATCAAGGGGATGTCAAAGCACCACCGCCGGATCTTGCTCCCGCCGGGCTCCTGGGCCCGTCCACCTGGCCTCGCTTTTTTTCCTTCCCGTGAGCCGATGCCCTTGTCACAGACATCAGATTTGCAACAGTCCCCTGATAAGACATCCCCACCCGAGCGGCATCACACCAGGCATGGGTCTGGATGCAGCCACGGTTCTTTTGTGGCTTGCTGCTATCGACGCCATCACCAGCTGGTTGGTTGCTCACGTGGGGGACACGGCCCTTGATCATGGCTTTTGTGTGCTTGTCCCTCGGATACTCGCTCCTGAATAGAGAAAGGCCATCTCGGTAAACGTTCAGGGCTTGAGAGCAGCTGCATGAACTCCCTCTGCACGGCCGTTTGCTGTTCCTGAGATGGGCACCCACGATGTGGCAAACACTGGCGGCGATTGTTGATTGATACAATCCCCAAGGTAAACGCCATGGGTTGGCAAACAAGAGGACGTGCGCTCTCAAAGTTGGCAGCCAGAATCTCGTCTGCCCACAAACATGCACAGAGCTCATCCAGAAGCAAAGCTACGTACGACGTGGCCAGTTCCAGCGAACGGAAAAAGAAAGGTGAAAACCAATGTCCGATGCCACAGCCGCGGAACATTTCAACGCGGAACTGTGGCGTCCTGGTCGGTAGCTGATGGCAGAGCCCTCAAATGCCGTGGCTGGTTCTAGACCGTTTGCGGGGATCATCGGAACACTCTCCCTTTCCCACATGAAGATTTGATCGATTTTTAACACCCTTGACAGGCTGAGATCTCGATTGGTCTCAGCTAAATTGAAAGCGTCTGGGCCACTCTCAGAAGGGGTTATTCAGGCTGTCTCATCCTTCAGCCCCTTGATGCATCACCACATGCTGTTCCATACAACCGGGTCGCCGAAACCCACGAGGCGGAGATGCAAAACGCGTGGCCTGCAGGCTGAGTTGTCTTGGCTTTGGAAGGTCTATCAGCGCTTGCGTCGGTAACAAGAAAAGCAAACAAATCATCCCATTCGTTCCCAGTTGCCGAGCTTTCTTCTCGAATTGTCAGCAAGCCTCATGATAACATGTCAGACCCAACAGTCGGAGCCGCCGAAAGTGCATTTGCGAGGGTGAGAAATTGAAGGCTTTTTTTTTTTTCAACTTCTCGACCTCCTCTTTCTCAAGGGACAGGGAGGCCCAGAAGCTGGTCCCCGGAAGTCAGACAATGATGTATGAGATGCTGCTCGTGCGGGAGGCGGCTTTCATATGTGCTCAGACAGACAACCTTTACGACACTCAGCGAGCCTATCGCCACTTGAACGCAAACACAGCACGAGGCAGACCGTCAAAGGCCTTCCCCAAAGAGTACACGGTCTCTTGTTGGGGAAGTGTCATATCCACGTCACGTACCTGACAGGTGGCTGAGCTAGTGGCAATCGTGTTGCTTTTGACAGCCCCAGTTGCCCAGCTATTTAGTGCCAGGGGCTAGCTAGCCAGAGGTGATTCAGCTGGCAAGAAGCTCGCCAAAAAGCTCAAGTCAATCGGGCATGTCAACAATTCTACCCGGGCCCTTCTCGTGCACGGGGCTCGAGTCGCGTGTCGCATCCCGCTGCTTTGACCCCAGTGCGACCCGTCACAGACGATCTATTCGTTGACGGGGAAAGATTAACTTAGTGCCTGCAGGGCCGTGGCTTAAGGTTCAGACCTGGAACGGCCGATCGGCTAAGTCAACCCGCGGATGGGTTCCTCCGCGACTGATGGCTATCCCTGTTGGTGGTCCAAACCGCTCTGTCCTTAACTTGCAAGCCTCCCCTTAGCACAAAGGCATGCTGCCGTCTTTATGCTCTAGGCATCTCATCTCGCCAAGTAAAACGCCTTGAAACTCAGAGCCACCACTGACGTCTAGTGTTGATGCGCGCCCCGGGTCATCATGGAAAGCGTCAAGCCCAAGTTGCATGGCCTGTCGATGGCACTGGAGGGCTTCAATAGGCGTGTCTCATCCTCGGGCTTTGGCCGTTTTTTCAGGTTGGAAGGAAGTGGCCATGTACGTTATTTGGCCCCCTTTCTGCCATCCTCGTTCTGCTTTGCTGACGATGCTTGTAGCCCAAGGAGATCCCTGGCTCATCGCTGTACAATGAGATCCGCGCAGGAGCAACCACTTTTGCAACAATGGCATACATCATTGCCGTCAATGTATGATATCCAACGAATTATCTAATTGCTTTCCCGATCACTAATCAATTGGGATACAGGCTACCGTTCTTTCACAAACTGGCGGCACTTGCCCTTGCGATGAGGAGAACCGGGTGGACTGCGACAACAGCGTCAGTTACATGACGTGCAAGGAAGGTGAGAGCACATCTCAAGGGTCCGACGTGGGTTCAAATGACTAATCTCCACGAAGAGGTCAGAAGGGATCTTATTACTGCAACAGCTGCCATTGCGGCTCTCTCCAGCTTCCTCTTTGGCCTCTGCACCAATCTCCCGGTTGCTTTGGCGTGAGTATCTTGAGCCGACAAACAAAATTGTGTACTAATGGGAAACAGACCCGGTATGGGCATGAATGCCTACTTCGCGTTTCAAGTCGTTGGTTACAATGGATCTGGTCACATTCCATACGAAGTGGCCTTGACGGCCGTCTTCACTGAAGGCCTCATCTTCGTCTTCCTAGCCATGACGGGTATGCGACAATGGCTCGTCAAACTCATCCCAGCCACCATCAAGACAGCAACAGGAGTGGGCATCGGTTTATTCCTCACTGAAATCGGATTATCCTACTCGGCTGGTATTGGTGCCATAACAGGAGGTTACAAGGCCACGCCCTTGGCCATCGCGGGCTGCCCCATTGAGATGATTGATCCTCAGACTCAAATGTGTGATGGCGGACTCATGTCAAGTCCCAAGGTACTTGCTGAAGCACCCGCTTATGAACGAAATACTAATAGCAACGTAGCTCTGGACAGCCATCTTCGCAGGCGGTATCTTGACGGCTTATCTCATGGCTTTCCGCGTTAAATACGCCTTTGTCATTGGCATTGCTCTGGTCTCTATTGTTTCTTGGCCGTGAGGATATCCTACTCTCCCGGATCCAAGACCCCTTGCTAACAGACCATTAGGCGCGGGACGAGCATCACATACTTTCCGCATACAGCAGAAGGAGAATCTCGTTTCGACCTGTTTAAAAAGGTTGTTTCTTTCCAACCCATCCGACACACCTTGAACGCTCTCGAGTGGGATGTTGGAGCCCATGGGTCTCAGTTCGCGCTTGCACTCTTCACGTTTCTCTATGTGGATATCATCGATGCCACCGCGACATTGTACTCAATGGTTAAATTCTGCGGCGTTGTTGATGCTGAGGATGGCGATTTCCCTCGCTCGACCATCGCATATTGCTGCGACGCTATCTGTATCTCCATCAGCGCACTTTTCGGTTGCTCTCCAGTCACCGCCTTCATAGAAAGCGGTGCCGGCATCGCTGAAGGAGGGCTTACTGGACTTACGTCTATGGTGACTGGTCTCTGTTTCTTCGTCTCCGTCTTTTTCGTTCCAATCTTTGCCTCTATTCCACCGTGGGCGACAGGTCCAACTTTGATCCTTGTAAGTGGCTCGAGAAGGTATTCCCTCTGTGAAGGTTCTAACACAATTTACAGGTCGGCTGCATGATGGCTCGACAAATGACCCAGATTAACTGGCGTTACATTGGCGATACCCTTCCTTCATTCGTGGTAATTGCCTTTGTACCATTCTCGTACAGTGTCGCCTATGGCCTCATTGCGTAAGCTATCGCCATCCGTTTCCCAGGCACTTAACTAACAGTGCATTCAGGGGCATGTTTCTTTATGCAGCCATCAATGGACTGGTTGGATTAACCGTACGACTATCCGGCGGAAGACTAGAGCCGCGTGAGTACGATCTCAAGGAGTACTGGACTTGGAAGGCACCAGGAAGAAAGCCTTGGTTTGTTCGAGCTCTGCGGAATGGGGGCTGCGTCAGCAAGGAAGAGAGCGAGTCGAACACACGGAGGTTTGACAACAACGGCTCCGACTGCGAAATGTTCCGAGTCGCGTCCACGGAGCGCAAGGACGAAGCGGGAGAGGCTGTAACGATGCCGATGAGGACATTATCATCTTTTTCACGACGATGAATAGAACTAGATCTCGGCAGTCTCTTCAAAGTTTGTTTTTGGCACTTCTATTTTTGCTTTCACTGCCAACATACTTGAGGCCACTCCTACCG
>JABCKD010001168.1:0-51153 GCA_013186415.1 Fusarium sp. NRRL 66088 | reverse complement strand
TACTCGGATAGGTAGTTGAGCTCTCGAGCCTGGAAGTTAAATACTCCACACAGCCAATAGGCATCCAGCCTCACTCTGAGAAACCTGAGATACGTAGAGAGCAAGGCGCAAAAGTATTAGACCTCGTGAACTTGCAAGGGACCCTGGCTTGCATTGTTGAAGGCCGTCCAAAGTTGCATCATGGCCAGATATTTGGCCTTGTTGGTTGATGAACGCTCAGCCACGAATCTGTGGCCCGTCGACACACCCCTGCGGGAGGCCGACCAACACCGGTAGCCATCTGGTGATGGGCCCCGGCCGTAAATACAGTTTCAAATCGTCTCGGTTACCTCTGAGAATCTGCCTTGTACTGACGGGCAGTGTCAAGTCGGGTATTTATTTCTACAGCGGCGCTAAATCTCAATCCTCCTCTCTCAAGGGCATCTCGATTCTTATCCGCAGCAGCACGCTCGACCTTTTCCCTCTTATACTTCTTTTTCCTCGTACGCTCCTCATGGCATCTCCTCAAGCTCTAACATTCGAGGAAGAAGTCTACCTCGCATTCAGGGACATTTTCACCGGCCAACGCGCCAAATTCCGCAAGGCCAAGGCCGTGTTACGCATCGTCAACAAATACCAAAATCATACCCCCGTCAGCTCCCTTCTCAAGGCCATCAACCGACAGGCTCTGTGCAAGGCACTATGCCGCTTGCTTCAAGCCAGAGTCTTTCAGTGCGAGGATATAGCGACACATCGGTTTGGAAAGCATCAGTCCATCGTCGCGCAGCCGCCGTCGGAGTCTGGGGATGTTGTTTCGGATATTCCTTTGACTCTTGGCCTACTGGAAGCCCCGCCTGCCGCATCGCTGATCGGAACGGACATGATCAAGGGCGGATCCTCAGCGCTAGAAGCAGCGCAGCCAGGAACGGTGCTTAAGACTAGCTCGATGGAAGAGTACGAAGGCAAGTGACAATTGTTGGAAAGCGGCTGAGTAAGTCTGCTAACGAGTAACCTTTAGACTCATCAGATGATGGCGCCATGTTGGATAAACAAGAAATGGAGAATCATGGGCCCGCGCCTCACAGCAGCAAATACCCGGCCGAAACATCAAAGCTTCACGTCTCACTCCCTCTCCGCATTCAGAATCTCATCCTGTCTCGCCTACAGGCTATTCTGGAGGCCACGTGCTTCGAATTCGCCAAGGAAAAGATGCCCGGCATTCTCGAGAGCCGCAAGTGGCGTTGTACTACGGCTGGGGAGCTGAATCTATGGGTGAGAGAGTTCAACAAAAGGATCGTCTCGTTCAAGAACAACGTCAAAAACCCCGAAGGTTACGAGATTTCGAAATGTTTCCAGACAGCCACACACATCCGCCATTTCGCCGTCCATCGCAGACACCTCTCCACGACCCATCTACAATCCCTGGTAAATAACGCCGAAGGTCTTTGCAAGATTCTCGGAAACAACCAAGCCTTGACTCAAATAGGATTGATTTGGGGATATGCGCAAGCCCAGATCTCAGAGTTGGAATCATTCAAGCAAGACATCGTCGTGGAACTCGAGAGTAGCCTTGACGATTTGGCTGCTCGACGGGCGGAGCTTGATCTCTTGGAAGCGGCGAGTATCTCCAAGGCTCATGACAAGCTCGACCGTCACCATAATCTTGCAAGTGATGAGTTGGAGAAGATTCTTCTGGACAGACACATGGTTTTGATTGCGGCTGGCAAAGTGGAGGTTGAGATGGAAGGAGACCAAGAAGATGAATCCGATACCAATCTCCCGGAGGAAATGGACGACCAATCACCAGAGGAGGCTGAGGTCGAACAGTTCCAGCCTCCGCCTGGCAGGCTTCACATCTTGCAACATCGCATCAAGCAAAGCATGATGTTAGCTCAAGAGATCTACAACATACTGAACTCTCTCATGAGTCGTCTTCACAACGTCCGAAACCAACTTCTACTGCTGTCATCTATTCTCTTCGGAATTGCTGCCACGTATATCCTTGGACCTGTTGGGATGGAACACATGTGGGGTGTGCTCTGGTGGGGTGAGTGGTGATTTGAAGCAAGGTTGTTTGTACCAGTTGGACTCGCTGAAAGGAAGGATGACTTGTATGAAACTTTGTATGTATAGAAAGGAAATTGGAGTTTTAGCCATACGAGGCCGGGAACGAGGCCTTAAACCTTAGACGAGAAGATGGCGAGGAATGAATGACAATAGATATTAGTTGTTTGCAGCATCTTGAATGCAATAGGTAGACAAGAGTCAATAGCGATTGATCAATTCTTTGTCGTCATCTCCAGGCCCTTGCGAGTTGAATGCCAGTTCACGATGTAGAAACGACGATAAGTCGTTGGCCTGATCATCATCTCGTCATAGGTTGGGTACCTACATCTGACAAACTTATCATACATTTAGGGCAGTATATTCACGGACATGAGGGAGGCAACTCTAAAATTGTCTTGATTCTAGGTAGGCTATATGAAGACGAACCACTAAACAGTCAAGGTGTGGGTCTCAATATTCTCAATGACACGAATTTGGGGCACAGCATATTGGTGCTTTGATGCCGCCGCTATGTTAACGAGCTGTTTGACTATTCACTTGCCTGAAGCTCGTTGGGGTTGCAAAGGTAAAGTGAAATTAACCATGAAAAAAATCTAAACGTTGCCTAAAATACTGCCACGGCTTAGATTATTTCACCCTAGCTCGATCATTGCGTAGCCGGAATATGCAGCACTTTACAGTCCTCTCACCTGAATTTCCACTCCAATGTGCCACTCTATGGAGTCTCAGCCCAGGACTCGTTCTCAGGACAAGACGATGGATCCCCTAGGGGAAAGCCACGCACATCCGCCACGTACATGGAATCCTCATCTTCGGTCCCCTGCACGTCAATATGCAGCCCTCCGCTCTGGTCAGCCTGGATCGTCTCGAGAGCCCTATCGAAGCGGAACTGTCCTAAGCACTCCCGATGGCCATCCGTATATTTCACGAGTATTCCAATAATGGGTCTGTGGGATAGAGAAACGTCTCTGCACAGGGTCACCTCCTTGACTCCATCTAGATTACATCGAGATGCGAACCAGGGATTCTCATCCCGGTCAGAGGGAGAGCCGGTCATAGCTGGGGTTCTCTGGGGAGGCAACCGTTGGATAGGAGGCTCGAATGCTTTATCGCACGCAATGTACCAGACATACGGCTCGTTTTCAGGGCCGACCTTGTTGAAGTAGATGCATGAGCCCTTTGGGAAGGTCTCATGATGGTGCCCAAGAACAAACCTATAAGGGGCCCCTTTTCTGATCCAGAGATGGTCTGTCTTTCTCGATTCGTTTTAACCTAGGAGGGCTACCAAAGAGTCAAAGGCACGGAGATGATTCAGCTCTTACAATTAGATCGAAAAAGCTCCTGTCAAGTCTCCCTACCCAGTGTCGGTGTATGTCAGTAATATATTCCCCTTGATCAACTGGCATGTAAACCACGACCTGATCGCCGAAGCATGCACCGACCTTTTTGTAGAATTCAGAGTCGTCTCCTTTCCCGTGGGCGTGAATGGTAGACACCCGGTGACCCTGGCTAACCATGGTGTAGCCCGTGACACCTGTGGCGTTGCAGTCGAAATAGGTCATGCGGACATTCCGGCTCACAAAGAGGTGCGGAACAATGTAGTTGTCTAGAACAAGGTCGACTTTGTTTGAGGGGTAGTCGGGACTTGGCCATGTGACATGAGGGTTTTTTAATTTTACGTATTCGTCAAAGGTGTCGGTGATTCTTCTGAGCTTGATACCCTTGAGGCAATGTAAGCCTTGAAATTTGGACAAGTGGCATGCTTACATTGTTGTGTAATAGAATCGTGATGCCAGCTCCGAACTTGTTCAAGTCAATATTCATTTGATAGTATTCTTCGTCGCACTTGCTCTTCACAATCATCCCTCTAGATTCATCCAATTGGCAGCGATTCTTGATGCTCCTTGCTGTTTCATAGGTCACACAACTACTGCATCTCAATATGGGTATTGGTCCTTGGGAATCACTCCCAGGATAAATAACAGCACTCAATATATCGATGTAGTATAGTAAACTGAGATACTATAATGTATTAATAATGTGTTTAACTAGAACATCGGTTTTGACATAAATCATAAATCACGCTAAAAAGAAAATATCTAATAGTTATAGATAAAACTGCCAAGAACGTGTGGCTACCAATCCCACCGAAGCCGAAGCAAAAGAGGAATTAACTTGTTTATCTTGGCAAGACCAATAGACTAAAATAGCTGCCTTTGGCACAATGAAGCTAGCCTCTAAACAGTAACCCAAGAATATAGCAACCAAGAATAAACATCTCTCTATTGATATCAACGACACGAAAGCCCAATCAACTCCTCGATCAAAAGCCCAATGACTTCATCAGCGACTAGCCCGATATTTGTTAGGTCAGACGAAGCAGAACCTATCCCGAAGCTCCCGAGACCGATCATTGCAAGGGTTTCTCTAAGAACATCGAGAACGTCGCTTACACCGGGCTGGATCCCTTCAATCTTAACGATGACCAAGATGAGGATATCCAAATCAATGAGAGAGAGGGAGAAAAGAAAAGAAAACCCCGACGGTTAGGATACAAAACTAGTCATTGTCGCATTACAAATCGTCACCGCCAGTTAAAAAAAAAAAACTACCGAGGCAAGAAAAAAAAAACACCAAGCGGAATCACCACATCAGTCAATATCATCCCATAGTAACCTCCGGAAACTCGGCGCATAGCTACCCCAAACAGGGTTTAACGAGCAAGCATAAATCCCCCGGGGTTAAACCACTTCTCTCCAGAAGCCCATAACAGGGCCGAATACAAGTGCGGAGAAGTTCCCGGACTGAGCTAACACCCCCGGTCCTCTCCCCCAGATCCACTCGGCACTTGGGGCCATCACGAGAATGCCCTCATCCAACCCCCCAGAGAAGAAAATCCCCAGTTTCTCGGTTCTATGGCGGCCGTATTTCCCATGGGTGGAGCCGTGATCTGCTTCCCCGGTTTGTCATGATATCACTCTACCAACGGTCCGTCCCTGCAACGGCGTCATACCACCTAACAGAAAAACCTCCACGAGTCATCCGCCCCTCGGAAAACTATACACGCACGACACGATAGTACCACCACAGCGAGGAAACCTCGGATAAACATCTGAGAAAGTCTGGCTAATATCCCACGACGATCACCTCGAAAGTGGGAATGCCATCATGCAAATGAGCCCACCCGTTCATTACTCCGCATCATTACTCTCCCCCGCAGGTCATATGGCGGGAATGTGGGCTTTGCAGTAAGTCGAGCTAACTTGAAGAAAATGAAAGGACCGAACTCGGGCAGCCATCACGAGAATCGAAAATGGCATGGAGAGTGGAATCAGTTTGTGTCGGCTCATGAAGTCGGTAGACGGTGAACGCGTGGATGAACCTATGAGTTGCTGTATATAAGACGGTTGAAGATCTCGAGGTTGGAGGAGTAGACAACAGCACCGCAGATCGCCATTGCCTCCTCACTTAACTACAATGGCTAGCCTTTGTTCTCTGTTGTTGACAGGCCTTCTGGCCTCTTCCGTCAATGCTCAACAGTATGATGGTAGTGATCGTGAAGAAGACGCCTTCAGTTACATCCAGCCCAAGGATACTGTGATTCTTGGACAATATGGACACTCTCCCTCTGTCCCAGCTCGTGAGTTCATCCCCAGAAGTTACTCTACTTTACCAACACACTTCTAGCAAATGTTTCTGGAGTTGGTTGGGAAACCGCTTTTGCCAAAGCTCAACAGTTCCTGTCCGAGTTGACCCTTGAGGAAAAGTCCGATCTCGTCACGGGCCAGCCCGGTCCTTGTGTCGGAAACATTATTCCCATCCCACGTCTCGGCTTCAACGGCCTCTGTCTCCAGGATGGACCTCTGGCTATCCGGACAGTCGACTATGCCAGTGTCTTCTCAGCCGGTGTCTCGGCAGCCTCTACATGGGACAGGTCCATCTTGTATGAGCGTGGTCTTGCCATGGGTAAGGAGTTCAAGGCCAAGGGTGCTCACATCGCCCTCTCTCCCGTCGCCGGACCCCTCGGACGTTCCGCATACTCGGGTCGAAACTGGGAGGGCTTCTCCCCAGACCCCTACCTGACCGGTGTCGCCATGGAGAAGACCATCCAAGGTCACCAAGACGCTGGCGTGCAAGCCACCGCAAAGCACTACATCGGCAATGAGCAAGAGACGATGCGAAACCCCACAAAGGACCCCAATGGCACCGTCACCGACGTCCTCCAGGACGCCGTCTCGTCCAACATGGACGACAGAACTCTGCACGAGATCTACCTCTGGCCTTTTGCCAACGCTGTCCATGCCAAGGCGGCCAGCTTTATGTGCTCGTACCAGCGTCTCAACGGTTCCTACGGATGTCAAAACTCCAAGACCCTCAACGGCATCCTAAAGGAAGAACTCGGCTTCCAGGGTTATGTCATGTCTGATTGGGGTGCCACTCACGCTGGTGTCGCTTCCATCGAGAGCGGTCTCGACATGGACATGCCTGGTAGCATTGGCTTTGGTGACCGTAGAAAGGGTTCATTCTTTGGTGGAAACGTCACTCTCGCCGTCAACAATGGAACCCTCGACGTTGCACGCGTCGATGACATGATTCTCCGCATCATGACCCCCTACTTCTGGCTCGGACAAGACCAGGACTTCCCCACCATTGACCCATCCTCAGCCGACCTCAACACCTTCTCTCCCCGATCCACCTGGATCCACGACTACAACCTCACTGGCGAGCGCAGCCGTGATGTCCGTGGAAACCACGGCGAGATGATCCGTCGACACGGAGCCGAAGCCACTATCCTCCTCAAGAACGAGAAGAACGTCCTTCCCCTAAAGGCTCCCAAGTCCATCGCTGTGTTTGGCAACGACGCAGGTGAAGACACGCAGGGTTTCCTCAACCAGAAGAACTTTGAGTACGGAACTCTCGTCGCTGGTGGAGGTTCAGGAACTGGTCGACTTACATACCTCGTCACTCCCCTGGCTGCTATCAACGCTCGTGCCAAGAACGACGGTGCTATTGTCCAGCAGTGGTTGAACAACACCCTCATCATCAACTCCAACGTCACCGATCTCTGGATCCCGACGCCGCCTGAAGTCTGCCTCGTCTTCCTCAAGACCTGGGCCGAGGAGGCCGCTGACCGCGAGCATCTCGACTCTGACTGGCATGGCAATGAGGTTGTTGAGTCTGTCGCCAAGTCCTGCAACAACACCATCGTTGTGACCCATTCCTCGGGCATCAACACCCTCCCCTGGGCTGATCACCCCAACGTGACAGCCATCCTGGCAGCTCACTACCCAGGACAAGAATCCGGAAACTCGATCGTGGATGTGCTGTACGGAGACGTCAACCCCTCCGGCAAGCTTCCCTACACGATTGCCTACAACGGTACCGACTACAACGCCCCGCCAACTACCGGTGTTAACACGACTGGTCAATACGACTGGCAGTCCTGGTTCGATGAGAAGCTTGAGATTGACTACCGTTACTTTGACGCCAACAACATCTCTGTGCGCTACGAGTTCGGCTTCGGTCTTTCGTACTCGACATTTGAGCTGTCCGACATCCAGGCAGAGCCTCTGGACGATGGCATCACTTCCAAGCCCGAGACCCAGCCCGTTCAGCCCGGTGGAAACCCAGCTCTCTGGGAGGGCGTCTACAACGTGACCGTTTCCGTCACCAACACTGGAGACCTGAACGGCGCCACGGTCCCTCAGCTCTACGTCACATTCCCTGAGAGCACCACCCCTGAGGGCACTCCCCCCAAGCAGCTTCGTGGCTTCGAAAAGGTTTGGCTGGCGCCTGGCCAGAGCCAGACTGTTGGATTTGAGTTGATGCGTCGTGATCTGAGCTATTGGGATATTATTTCGCAGGAGTGGCTTATTCCCAGTGGAGAGTTCACCCTGAGCGTTGGCTTCAGCAGCAGGGACTTGAAGGAGGTTGCCAAGATTACACCAGTAACTGCTTGAGGCGAAGAAGTTGATGAAAGATGATGATGGTTGATGATAATGATGTTACATGAATGAAGAATGCTTTAGTTGATCGCCCAACCATTGGCCCTTGTGCAAGTGAATGCCTCAGTCGCATGTATCGACGCTGTTCTCGTGGTACACGAATGTCCATCAGAGAGCTGTTGAGCCAAAGACAGAGCAGAGCCTATCTCATTATCCAGCCATCGACATAGGTCCCCAGACTCATCAAGCCACTCAATCTCAGCCTTGACTCCAAGGGTGAGCATAACCTGTAACTCTCGCCGCATCTCGAGTGTTTCGACGTCACTCGACGAAAAGCTGGGCAGCTTCTTGAGGGCAGAAACTGCCACTCCTCGCTCCCTCAGACCTATATACGAGACAGGCTCGCGGCATGCGGTAGATGTGATAGACACTTGTGTAGACTGGCTGCTCTGGTGGAGAAGGCGCGGGTCTAGAGAATTGGTGTCGCCGCACTCTTGAATTAACTGATTGGACTTTATACCGAGCCATTGAATGGCTTGCGTTTCGAGATCGGCTTCGTGGCTCAGTCTGTCGGATCCGTGTCGGTAGCATCTCAAAATTCGGACACCGTCGGGGTCGTAGTCCACCAATGCCAATATGGGCAATTGAGGATGGCGAGTGCTGATATAGTTCAAGAATGCGCGCGTAGTCAGGTCAGGATATCCTTTGGCCTGTCGAGAGTAAGTTTGTGCCCTGATAGATGAAATCAGGCAAGCCTTACAGTGACGAGCACACCAGGGCCGAACAGTGAATTTCTCCAGAATTGAGATGAGCACAAGGATCGGAAGATGGCCTGAATCATTAGTCTTGCCGCCAATCAGGCTCCGTGTCACTTACATCCTTTTCCACGACAAGAAACCACTTGACTTGGTGGAGGTGGACTGTAGAGACTGACTGGATCGCCGGGATGGCAACTCCCTGGACCAGTCAAGAACTAAACAATGACTGAATCATATCAGTACTCACCAGGTCACCAGAGCAAGGATCTAGAGAACTGCCATCAGTAAGGTGAATGGTCAATGGACCAGCCAAAACACCCTTTGAAGCTGCAACCTGCTGGGGTTAGTACTAAACAACAGGTATCCATATTTTAGCACAAACAATGTTCAAATCAGCGCGACCAATGCCCAGAGTAAAGGCGATGTCATCCACAAGTTCATCAACTTGAGTCTGCCTTTGGAACAAATCCTGGTGTTGATAAAAGATGTGGCTTCAAGACAAACTCATCAGCCCACATCGCAACGTGCATAAGAGTTCCACGAACCGCTTCGTCAGAATTGTCCCAGACACAAGAGCATCATGTGACAACTGAAGAATAAGAAGAATACGTGCTGCACTATCTCAGCAGGAGAGTCACACAAATAAACAATCCATCCTACCAAACTTGACGGCCTCTTGCTGATTTCGGCCGGGGAAGCGGACCTCATTAGGCTGACCACGGCTCCGTGCCGGCCTCCGCGGCGTGAAAGTGATTGACAGCTCTTGGCAGGCGGAGACGGAGTCAATGATTTGCGACAGGATGTTTTCGATGCGGGCCACGACAATTCCGACGGTAGGTCCGCCCGTCGTCGTATTCGTATCAGCATTGTCGTGATCGTTTGCTGCGCCTGTTGTCAGTCGTTGGGTCTCGCCGTGGTGTGTTAATTGTGGTGTAGCATGTTGGTGAGCAGTGAGCCTTGAAAAGTCCATTGTCGCTTGACACTACGCTCATAGCAAAAAAGTCCACTATGATGAATCCATTCACAAAGTTTAAGAAGGCAGAGCCGCAAACTCAAAGATGAAAGGAGCGATGTTTCACTTCCACGTGCAGTGGTCTAGTAAACGCCATTGAGAAAGTCGGTGGGGGCAATTAGCGCTCAACAGCAGCAACTTTCAGGGCCTTGACCGCTAAAAATCTGGGGTCCTCGGCAGGTACCGGACCCGGGTCCCGCGGGCGCGCGTTTGCAGCGAGCGACTCCGGCTCCGTCTTGAAAGCGACAGGAGTAAAAAAAAAGCACATGCTCCGACCAATTCATTTAATTGCTCCTCCCACCGCCTCTTCAATTGCCTTCTCGAGAGCATTCGCCAGACCTCGAGATCGCACCTTGTCACTCCTTAACTTAATAAAAGATGGCCATTGTGACTGGAAGTGACGTCACGACCGTCAATGTCAAGTCGCGTAAGCGCTCCGCAGACTCGGAGCCAGAAGTGAAACAGGGCCTCGCATTCCCCAAGCAGCCGCGCATAGAGGCCAAGACCGACAAGACGAGATGGAGGATCAAGGACGACGACAGCAACCACACCTGGCATTACCTCGCCGACGATGAAGCCGCAAAGGAATGGCCACAGAGCTATGCTGAGAAGTGGTACCTGAATCTACCTTTGGTACGTGCGTCCCTGAGTTTGATCTAAGCTTGGTTCCCCTGTCGATGCTGACCTCCTCCTGCAGGATCTCCCCGAGTTGCCAAAGCCTGATGGCCCATTGGCCGCCGCGACGAATGGCCTCACCTTTTTCGAAAAGCTTCAACTTCCTAGCGGTCACTGGGGTTGCGAGTATGGCGGTCCCATGTTCCTCCTCCCTGGCATTGTCATCGCTTGGTACGTGACCAAGACGCCGATTCCCTCTGCGCATGCGACCGAGATCAAAAACTACCTGTCGGCACGAGCACACCCCGAAGATGGCGGTTGGGGTTTACACATTGAGGGTGAAAGTACTGTGTTTGGTACATCGCTGAACTATACGGTTCTTCGATTGATTGGAGTCGACCCTGAGGACCCCATGATGATGAAGGCGAGGGGCACGCTTCACAAGTTGGGAGGCGCCCTGTATGCGCCGCACTGGGCCAAGTTCTGGCTGGCCGTGTTGGGTGTGGTGGATTGGGACATTGTCAACCCTGTGCCTCCCGAGCTCTGGCTTCTCCCAGACTGGGTGCCATTTGCTCCTTGGCGATGGTGGATTCACATCCGCATGGTGTTTCTGCCCATGGGTTACCTCTACTCCAAGAGGTGGAGCTGTGAAGAGACTGATGTGATTCGAGGGTTAAAGCAGGAGCTGTTCCCTGAGAATCATGCAGGCATCAACTGGGCCAAGCACAGAAACAGCATCGCTGCCCTTGATAACTACCACCCAAAGTCATGGCTACTCAACACGGCCAATTGGTTCTTGGCCAACATCTGGCAACCATATCTCCGGCCCAACTACATCAAAGACAAGGCAGAAGCCTGGGTCAGCAAGCTGGTTGACATGGAGGATGCCAATACGGATTTTGCCGACCTGGCTCCTGTCAACGGAGCCATGAACACTGTCATGTGCTACGTCCGCGACGGTCCCGGTTCTTACAGCGTAAAGAGGCATGTCGAGCGCCTCGAGGAGTTCTTGTGGGTCAAGGACGAAGGAATGCTCGCCAATGGCACCAACGGTGTGCAATGTTGGGATACGGCCTTTACGATCCAGGCCATCTTTGAAGCTGGTCTTCATAATGACGAGAGGTGGAGGCCCATGTTGCTGAAATCGCTTCATTACCTGGAGCGCCACCAGATTCGAGAGAACTGCGTGGACCAAGACATATGCTACCGACAGCCTCGCAAGGGTGGCTGGCCATTTAGCAACAGAGACCAAGGCTACGGTGTAAGCGACTGTATCTCTGAAGCTCTCAAGGCCATCATCCTACTCCAAAAGACAGAGGGCTTCCCCCAGGTTCTCGAAGACCAGCGCATCTTTGACGCCGTGGACACCCTGCTGCTGTACCAAAACCAAGACACAGGCGCCATGTCGTCATACGAGAGGCGCAGGGGAGGGGAGTGGATGGAGATGCTCAACGCCGCCGAGGTGTTTGGTCGAATCATGATCGAATACGATTACCCCGAATGCACGACAGCCTGCGTGACAGCCCTGTCACTGTTCCAGAAGCATTGGCCCGATTACCGAACCGATGAGATCAACAAGGTTGTTCGAGAGGCAACTGAGTGGATCAAGTCCAACCAGCGACCTGACGGAAGTTGGTATGGAAGCTGGGGTATCTGCTTCACTTATGCGTCCATGTTTGCCCTCGAAAGCATGGCACATGTTGGACAAACATATGCTACTGGGGTAAATGCGAAGCGTGGGTGTGACTTTCTCCTCTCCAAGCAAAGACCTGACGGTGGATGGTCAGAAAGCTACAAGGTATGTTCCCCCCTAGCCCAGTCTCGTGTCAACATGTACTAACACACTCAGGCCTGTGAAACCATGGAGTACCACGAGCACCCCTCAGGTTCCCTCGTCGTACAAACAGCATGGGCCCTAATCGGCCTCTTCGAAGCAGAATACCCGGACGTGGAACCCCTTCGAAAGGGAATCCAGTTCATCATGGACCGTCAGCAGCCAAATGGGGAGTGGCTGCAGGAGGCGATCGAGGGTGTGTTTAACAAGTCGTGCATGATCTCGTACCCCAACTACAAGTTTAGTTTCACCATCAAGGCTCTCGGCATGTTTGCAAAGAGGTTTCCAGAGGAAAAGATTGTGCCGAGGTGGGCGCAGAAGGTTAATGGGGAGAAAAGCCCAGAGTAGACAGATAGAGGAGAAGATGCGGGCAGCTGCAGGCAGGCGGCCTCTTAATGATGAGAAGATTTATCAAGAGAAGGGTTTATAAAAGGATACCTACATTACCAAAACATAACATTTCATTTTCTACTTGTTTGCTTCACTTTGTCATTCAAGATGGGATGCACGTGCAGCAAACAACCTAACGGAGGATGGGTCCAGCTTGATGATTGCCCCACCAAAGCTTCTAGAATCCCCCACCAACAACCGCGACAACCTCAAGCTTCATCTCCCAGAACAGCACAAGTTCCACGCATTTCTCCTCCAACAAACCCTCCCACCCGCCGAACAAACTCCTCTCCATCGACATAAAAACACCATGTCTCACATCTCGGCGGCCCAGCAAGGCCTCGCAGCCGTCGAAGCCAAGAAATGGGACGAAGCCCTCCCACTGCTGTCAAAGGCCCTCCAGACCTCGCCCAACCCAGCCTGGCTAATCGCTCGCTCCAAAGCCCTCATCGGAAAGAAAAGATACCAAGAGGCCCTCGACGATGCGAACCTCGCTTGGCACACCGCTTACGAGCGTAACAAGCGACCCCTCCTCTCCGAGGCAAACTACCGCCGCGCCGTCGCTTACTTTCGTCTCGGACAGTACGCCAACGCCGATGCGTGCTGCGTGTACGCTATTCGACTCATCAAGGGGTTTCCTGCTATTGAGAAGCAGGATCCCGTCAAAGCCAACAACACCGACGCCGATGGTTTTTATACTGTGACTTCGGAGGATGCGCAGCGTGAGGCCAGAGAGGATGCAGAGAAGGATACACCCAAGGGTGCCGAAAAGGGCTTGAGCGTGATTGATGGCATGGATCTGGGGAAGAATAAGGAAGCCAGAGCTGCGAGTTCTCTGCGTTTCATGATCCTGGCTGCCATGGAGAGGCTTGAAAAGGAGGATCCGGGGCGAAAGCTCACGACGGGTCCAAGACCAGAGCAGAAGGACCTCGCGGACCTAAACCCGAAGCCCACAGCGGCTCCGGTTGCCAAACCTGTCATCCCCGCCGATACCCAGCCACAAGTCCAGGACTTTCAGAGCAATGTCGTTATTTCAGTGTCCATCTTTTCCAAGGGTGTGAACAAAGAGAAGCTTCAGGTTGAGTATAAGCCATTCTCGGTTCATCTTGATGCGATCATCTATCCCAACGGCGATACTCACCCATTCGATCTTGAGCTTTGGGGTGAGATTGATCCTTCGGCTTCGAAGCACACGGTCACGCCCAACAAGGTTGAGTTGAGTCTCAAGAAGAAGACTCCTGGAAAATGGAAGCAACTTAAGAGCGATGGCAATAAGCCTGCTGCACCAGCTGCGTAAGTAGTCTTCCTCATGTATGTGTTTGACCATGCTAACAATAGACAGGGCTGTCGAGTCCCTGACAATATCCGAAAAGGCCCCCGAACAACCCAAGGCCGAAGAAAAGCAAGAGCCTGCTCAGCCCGCCGAATCCAAAAAGGCTCCCGAGGCCCCCAATGCCGCTCACCAATACCCCTCTTCCTCCCGCACCGGACCCAAGAACTGGGACACGCTGGGCGACGACGACGAAGAAGAAGCAGAAGATACCAGCGACGTCAACTACTTCTTCAAGAAGCTATACCAAGGCGCCACTCCCGAGCAGCAGCGTGCCATGATGAAGAGCTTCACTGAAAGCAACGGCACCAGCCTTAGCACCGACTGGAGCGATGTGAAGGATCGTACCGTGGAGACTGTGCCACCAGAGGGCGTCGAGGCTAAGAAGTGGTCGTAGATGTAACGACCGATGATGAGCAATGTATTTATTTGTAAGTTAGTATGATCAAAGTTTGGCGCATGGGGGAAAAGGAGTGCCGAAGGAGTAACCGGCCTTTTTTATCATTGAGCTTTCATAGCCATGAATCAATCCAATCAGTCTACAACTACAACTTGTCGCTATGCCATGTTCTGTACATCATCGCTTTCTTTTAAACGTTCAACCGCTCATAATGCTCCTGTCCCAATCTCAAAGCTCCCTTGACCTTGAGATCCTCAACAGCACCATCAACTTGTCCCTTAACCTTGTTAAACCAAGGCGACGCCTTCAACTCTTGATCCTCAGCATCACGACTCCATTCCTTTCCACCACGATACTCAGCAGCCAACCCCTCAGGAACATGCAACACACGGCTAACAAAGTCCTCGCGAGCAATATACGCACCCCTCAACCACCTCGATCCCCCACCAACATCAAACGCCTTCCTCCCATGCATAACCCTCAAGTTATCAAAAAGCACGCACTCCCCCGGCGCCATCTTGATCTGAAACATGGCATCGGGGTCATTAATCAACCCGTCAAACAACCTCGCTGGCTCAAGCCACTCCCTAGCATCCACACTCGCAAGCTGGAATCGATCCTGAAAGGGAGGACTCCAGTAGACTGCAGCCAAGTTTCCATCCACTCCGACGTCGAAGAGGGAGCGTTTCTGACGGTAGAAGTAGCCGTGTTTTTCGTAGTGGTAGGGAATTCGCACGTGAGCGAGATTCTCCACTACAGAAGAATCTTGTAGCCAGAGGAGTTTTCCGGCGCGGAGACCATCGCTGAAGAGGGATTCTCCACCATTGCATGAATTCTCGAGGCAGTGAAGAAGTTGAATCGCGGGAGGACTCTCAAGATACAAGAGATCCTGGTGAAGACCGAGATAACCGCTCGTGTAAGCAACGTTTTCAGCATCAGGTTTCGCACGAACGTCAAAAGTACGTCCGTAAAACGTTTCCTTGATGTTTGCAATCTTTGTCGTAATGTCGATGATGGACCCTTGGTCGTGCGGGACATTCTTGAGGAATACGAGGCCTAGACTTGCAAGGTCGAGGAGAGTATGCCAGAACGCATCGCCGCCCTTGATGAATTCTGCATAGTCAATCTTTCGAATCCTCGACTCGATGGTTTGCGTGTCCCAGAAGGTTCTTCCCGTCTTGGGATAAACGGAGTCTTGTCGGGGATATGGGAGTCTTTCCACGTCGCGTTGTCCGAGGGCTGTTTCGATTGACTTCCAGGGGAGAAGCATCTCGTGACCTCCCTCAGCAAGACGAGGGATATCGTTGCGGAATGAGATACCCACACCACCCTCGTCTAGTCGAATATCCTCGATGGAAATGTCGGTGGGAATATCCGTAGTCGCAAAGTTCTTCTGTCCAGATGCAGGATCAGTGCACTTGACACAAGTACAACTATCCCTCAAAACAACAGAGTCCAACCTCGTCCACCCTCCATTCTTCCGATCCTCAATCTGTATGAACCTATCCCCGCTCGTCACAGTAACGCCCTTGTCCTCGCCATCCAGCACAGTCTTGGCCTCAAAGGCAGGAGGTGTATCGAAACTCTTGGTAGAGAAGCTCCGTAGCGCCGGGATCTTGAAGCTGTGATTCCGTCCATGAGCACTTGCTAGAGGACGTCTTTGAAGAGCGCGACGAGGGACCGAGAGTGAGCCGACGGCGACTCTTCTGAGGACTCGATGAGAGAACATGGCCGTCCGTAGTCAAGTTTCCAGTTTTGACTGTAGGTTGTAAACCCTCACTTGAGCAGGAACCAGTTTTCTTTATAATAAGTGAAGAAAAAGCAAGTACCGGTAAAAACAGTTCAAAACTTGTTATCAATCACATCTACAAAAACACCATCATCGTACCTCGGCCAAAAGGGACGCAAAAGAGCTCCATGTGGGGTTCCTTCGGCCAAACCCCGCGTTTCTAGGACCCGTCGATAGCCTCAATCAGAAGCAAAAAAATGAGAGAAGCTCCCGGACCCGGGATTGGGGTCCTCGGATCATGTAGAGGCTTAATGGCTTGCAGGTCTAGGGACAAATCAAGCATCATACAGACAGCAGGTCAAAGCAGCAGGAGTAAAAGACCTGGGGAAACTCGGCTATCATGGCAAACGGCAATTGCATATCCAATCATGATACTTGGAGGCCCTCCAAAGGGACTTTTCGGCCGGCTGTTGTTGAACTACATATCATACAGGTAATCATTCCCCCAATGCAACCTCGAGCTCCACCAACGCCTTTCATCTTGTCATGTCAAAGATTCCGCCCTTTGTCCGGCACATTTCAAGTCCACGTGTACACATTCATACATAGCCAGCCTGTCTGGCTGCTAAAGGTTTGTAGTCTCGGTAGATTATCTACCTGTTGCGATTGCTCGACCATCGCTTCACCATCACCTCTCTAACCTTGTACATCTTGAACGCTTCGGCAATGCCCTTGTCCAAAGCTTCCTCAAACTTGGAAGGGGGTGGCACATCCACATAGACCAACACAAGACTCTTGGTAACGTGAGACAGCACTCGAACGGTACCATGCAGCCACTGCCAGGACTTGCGAGGGTTCTGCTTCCCAGACTCCTTCCATTGAGGATCCGAGTACGACGGAATGACAATCAAGCCGAACTCGGCGTGATCAAACACCGGGCCTCGGGTGTAGAGCAACCAGTCCACACCAAACTTGATGCCGCCGCGTGGCACCCATCCCAATGATCTGAAATGGTGGTAGACGGCATAATGAACAAGAAAGTTGTCGTCGGGCTGCAGGGCGGCATCCTCCGGCTCAATGCGGGGTGGAAAGTACGAGTATTGCCGAAACAGCCTGAGCAACTCCATCGAAGACAATCGACTACCTGAGGTAGCATCATTGACGGCCAATGCACCCAGACCGAAGCTGAGAAAGAAGGCTTCCTCTGGCATCAGCTGGAGGTGTTCCATGTTCCTAATCACGCGTTCCTTGCCAGAGCCAGATGACTCTTCAGCAGTGGTCGCATTTCCATTAAGCGACACCGACGCTGCGGCATTAACATCCGCCAACCCGTTCTGCTTCGCATTTGCGGCTGCGTGTTGGGGGCTGGGGGGATCGCCAAGCCGGAAGGTTGTTGATTCGACATTGGGCGAGAACCGAACACTCTTCCGTCGCTTCAGCGGCTTCGAATCGTCTGATTCGTTTGACGGGCTCGTGTTTGACACGCGAGTGTCAATAGAAATCTTTCCATTGGTGGCAGCCCCGTTCGACCCATTGGTGGACGAGTGCTCATCAAGGAAGAGAGCTTCTCCATTGATAGCATTGCCATTGGCGAGGCTGTCCGAAGAAGCCGCTGCCGTAGCAAGAGCAAGGTCCGCTGGGGAATTGGGGAGAGCCAAAAGTGCTCCCGGGCTAACCGGTGAGGCACAGACGGGCAAAGGCGTAGGGATGGAGAAGGGCTTAATAGCCTTGGGCTGCGCAATCTCGGTTGGCTCCTCAGCTCGTGATTCTCGCTCCTTGGCTTCACGGGCTTTGACTTTTCGAGCTTCAGCTTCCTGAGCTTCCTCGAGTCTCGTCTGACGAATTGCCTCTTGTTCAAGGCGAGCGCGTTCCCACTTGGCGCGCATACGCTCCTCTCGTCTTTGTACGGTCATGATCTCGCTGACGTGAGCATCCGCGAGACCTTGCCTAACCTTCTCTCGCTTCAGCCAGTTCGGCTCACTTCGACTAAGACTACCCTTTCCATAGAAGCCTTGCTCCCACAGGGCTCTAGTAGAGACTTCGTCCGTGATATGGACCGAAGACGTAGCAGGAGACCACACTCCAAGATGCACAGCAGCCGGTTCCGCCGGAGGCGGAGACCATAGCTGGCCTAACCAAGCGTATGCGACATGGAAGAAGGATACGGGGTTGTTTGGATAAAAGGTCGGAAGAGGAAATGTTCGGATCGGCGCTGGAAGGGCGTAGATCTGATGCAGTGAAGGTCCTCGCTTCTGGGATTGCTGGGGTGCAGCAGGATCCGAGGTGGGCGGGGTACCGACAGGCTCTTTGGTTGATGATTGAATCTCAGCCATTTCTCGCCGGTGTCATCTTGGTCTGGGGAACTGTCAGCGCGAGTCTCTCGAATTGTGATGGACAAGTTGAGAAAATTGATGACAGCGTGTTGCTCAGATACCGTTGTAGTCTATAAATCAAGGCGTTCACAGAGACCAAATGAATGGATTCTCTAAGCACAATGAAAGGTGTCATCACCGCAACAGGGGCACAGGCTTCTAGAGAAGCTTGGGCAAGGGTTTGGGAAAGGGCTTGGGCAGCAGAGGACGAGCAAAGCTCGCCGGACATGACAATCAAAAAAAAAAAAAAGAGAAAGCCTACCTGTCTAGGACATCGCCCTGGCGGAACACTGGCTGAGGATCAATCCTCTTGGCCATTCACAGCGTCGCACTGTTCAACCTCTGAAAGGGAACAATGGCGATCGCTTTGAGTGTGAAGCCTGGGCGTCGAAGCGAAAAAATGCTTCGTGAGACGATGTGTTTTGTTGTGGTTGAGAAGAAAGATGATGGATGGGAGAAAATTAATTTCGGGCGGCTGAAAACTCGAGGTTTTCTTGAATTGGAGCTCCCCACTTTGATGCCTCGTGCGCAAGGCGTCAGGCTACGGGGCGGGCTGCTAAGGAATGCCCGAGGAGTGCCGAAAGGAAAAAATTACTCCGGCAAAGGGGAACGCAATCACTTGGGAAGATGAATTGCAGAGATAGCCAGCATAGAAATGGATGTTTTCATGTGGCTTCGTTTATTGCATTTTTAATCATTATTTTTTCATTGGACCCTGTGGAAGTGGCCATCTCCAATGGTACTCAGATTTGGATAAAATCCACTGGTATAAAATATGCATTCCCGGGGCTTATGCATTCTGCATAAGAGTGACGGACACCATTGTTCGGGGTTAAGCTTTTTGGGCTTAATATATTCCTTTCTACTTTATTATTCAGTTACATATATTTAGCCTGCCAAATACGATTAAAGCTCTGATAGTAAGGGCTTTGAATTCAAATCAGCTGTTTCCGAGTAGAAGTGTTAAATAAAGGTCTGTGACTGCCGTAGTATCATCTTGTTTTGCCCATGACCAAATGCTTACAGCCATGTTCGAGTCGTTTAACTTGGCCTCACAGGTTGCTTTATTGTACTGTTCCTATGAGGGAGGAGAGCAGCTCGCAAGTCGGCAAGACTGTAATCGTCCTGCAGGTCGCCTTCCCATTCTAAGCATACCAGCACGAGATGGACCAGTTCGCCTGACGAATCTTCTTCGTTGTAGAGGGCTTGCAGACACGGGCCAAGAAGTATCCATGTATCAGGTTGAGGTTTCTAAGTAATCTTAGACCAGACGAGACGGTGCTTCTCTCTCACTTAAACACACTCCTCGGGATTCGATGGATAGCACAGTATGTTTTCAAAATGAGGTGCAATAAAGACTAAGGTTTACAAGGACCTCATCTTTGTCGACTGGCAGCCTCCTTTCGTGAAGGCATTACTTGAGTATTATACTCTAAGACGCTGCCCACGATCATGTTCAAGCAAAACAAGGGTCACAAGCAGGGCTTACAAATGCTGTGTCCAGAAACCTGGATACGTATCGCGGAACAGGGATCCAAGTGCGGATGAGATCTCGCGAAGCATGGGATAGGTCCCTTGTGGTAGACCACCCGATGACTGGTGCCGGAACAGGTGACGTTTGCGAAGTCTCCAGTTTGCCGTTACATACCGGTGAAAGCTGACCAGACAGAGCGCCAACACTTTGGGCAGCTTCATATTCTGACCAGCCCCTATTTATAGACGCACCACTCAGTAGATGACGCCGTGTCGTTTCGATCGTCTCGTCAACGAATCAGTACCTCAATTCGGCCTTCATTTCATTCCGAGTTGCCTCATCACTTCGCTGTCGGTTTTTCTTGGGAATCGTCACATCGTCATCCTGAGTCAGCATCTGCAGGACGCTGAATTCCTTGACAAAATCCGGGCAACGAACATTCAGAAGATGGAACTCCAGACGCTTGTATTCTCTCAATGCTTTTTCCGTGGGCTCCTTGTGGACGACAGAATCATTGATCCCTACCGGCATTGGTCGGAGCCCTTCTCTCTCCCCTTGCGGAAGAGCTCTCGGGTGCTCTTCCTTGGGGGCATGGCTGCCGCAGATATTCCAAGGGCTTCCAGGTTTCTGCGAGCAGGGCAAGTAAGGGATAAGTGCTCCCCTCTGGAGAAATCGCTGAGGAGGACAGAAGAAGTGGAATGTGATAAGTCGGGTGGCAGGGGGTAGGGACAGAGCGAGTGTGGTCAGCCGCGGCCTCATATCTACCCCCATAGCAGAGGCAGCAGGAGCAATTCGTCGTCCAAGCGACATCACACTATGGAAGCCAAGCATCAGGCGCCGAAGTGTGGAGAGAATGAAGCGTGCCAGAAGCCGGGCTCATGAGCGAACCAGCACTCATCACCGCACCCCTGGAGGCGTTGACGGGATCCTCAACCATGGCAAAGGTCGCATAAAGTGGGCGGTGATGAGAGCCTGAGCAAGGGAACCTACCTAGTCATACCTGCACCGGGGCCGGTGCAAATAAGATACGTTAATATAAGCTCATAGCCCCAATTGCGCTGAAGGAGGCAGCTTGCAGCAGCTTCCAGCGCCTTGTAGCTGTGTTGACCCTGCGTATTTTATTTGCACAGCACTAGCCGGTGCTCTTGGCACGTGACTTTTTTGCACCGAGACCGGTGCAGACATAACTTCCCCCTGAGCAAGAGCAGCGCTGCTAACTAACCACTAAGGCTAAGATGTGAGCTACTAGAGTTTTAGAGATAGTTAATTAAGTACCTATAGTTATTAAATAAAATTCACGTAAAATTATAATTCTAAACTAAAATTACTATATTAACTAATAAAAACTGTAGGTAGGTAAGCTTGGTGCTCTCACGCGGGTAAAAGAGGGTCAGATCCTCCGACATAATTTCTATAGGTCGCGTCCCGCGTAGGATGCACCACCCTCCCTCGACAACTTCCCTCACCCGACAGCACTCATGAGCTTGACACTTGCTCAAATCAAGCCATGGATTCGTCGTGGAGAGACATCATCGCGCTCGGCTTCCTCATCTTAGCCGGCGTCGTCACCCTCGTAGTCAGCATAGGACTGCGCTCAATGTAAGTCGTCATTCCCAACCTACCTAGCTCTAGCTGACACGCAGCAGCTCCAGAAACTTCAAGCACCCCCCAGGTCCTCCAGTCTCTCCTGGCCTCGGCCAAAACGCGCCGCATGTCACGATAATCAGGCCCGTCAAGGGCGTTGAACCCAGGCTCTACGATTGCATCGCCGCCTCGTTCCGCCAGGCATACCCCCAGGACAAGATCTCGATCCGCCTCTGCCTCGAAGATGACACTGATCCGGCGTACCCGATCCTCCAAAAGGTCATCGATGACTTTCCCACATTCGACGCCCGTATACTCCTCGAGAGGGAAGATTCTGTGCTGGGCGAGACGATCAACATGGGCCCCAATCCCAAGATTCGCAATCTGAGCCGAGCGTACCGAGAGGCCAAGGGAGACATTATCTGGATCGCTGACTGCAACGTCTGGATGGGCAAGGATGTCCTAGGACGCATGGTGGATAAGCTTATGGGCTATAAGTTGGGCGGTGGCTCGAAACCATACAAGTTTGTCCACCAGCTACCCATCGTTGTTGACTTGGTCGACTACTCGAGGCCCCTTGCTGCGGATGGTCAAGCTCTGTTGGCCTCCTCATCTGAGGAGGGTTTCGCTTCAGATCCCATTGTCGATGAGGACTCGGGAGAGACGCCAACAGTCTGGTCCCAGGGTGGAGGACGTCTCGACGAGATGTTCATGGCCACGTCACACTCCAAGTTCTACAGCGCTATCAACACTGTCGGTGTTGCACCTTGCGCCGTTGGGAAGAGCAACATGTTTCGCAAATCTCAACTGGACCATGCCACTGATCCCATCCTGAACCCCAGCCTACCCCAGGACCAGAACCTACCTACTGGTGTCGACTTTTTCTCTCACAACATTTGCGAAGACCACATGATCGGCGACCTGTTATGGAACACGCACTTCCCCGGCTTCAGAAAACATGGACTTGTCTGGGGCGACCTCGCTGTACAGCCCATGTCGGGAATGTCTGTCGCCGCGTATGCTGCAAGGCGGTGTCGGTGGCTGAGGGCTCGAAAGTATACCGTACTTTCAGCAACTCTTCTTGAGCCGTTTACGGAATCTTTCCTCTTTTCCACATATTTTTCATATGGAATTACGACCTTGACCTACTTCAACGAAACCTGGGGTGTTCCTCAGACCTGGAAGGCAATGGCAATCACTTGGCTTCTCTCCATCACTGTCTGGATGATCGTGGATTGGTTCAACTTTAGTTGCTTGCACTCTGGTAACACCATCGAGACAGACGAACATACACCCTGCTTTGCCAAGGGCTTTGCCTCCGAGGGCCTTCCAAGCAGGCGGTTCTCCGAGTTTGTCCCAGCATGGATTGGGCGAGAAGCCCTCGCATTTCCCATTTGGGCATGGGCCGTTCTGTGCGGAAACACGGTGAACTGGCGAGGCAAGGAGTTTTACATTCGCTTCGATACGACAGTGTATGCAGTCGACTCTGAGGAGCGCACTAGGGACGTCAGGACACCAGAGTTAGAGAGGGGGACGTCACGAAACAAGCACCGAGTTGATTAGACGAGACGACGAGAACATGAATGCTATCGGCATGAGGTTAAAAGAGAAGGAATCAGCGAATAATGAGTTACAAAACGGCATGATCATGGACATGATAGATAGAACAGCGGATAAAAGACATCTGATAAGACAAGAATAGAAGCTTGACTTTTAATACAGTTGCCAAACGTGGCCCCGGAGTTGTGCTTGGGCATGTCGATGGATATCGGAGGAAATTCAGGAGGGGAGATACGCACTAAGTTTATCTCAGGGAACTCGTATCTTTGGTCAGGTCCTACAACCCAACCAAGCCTTGCCTGAGGCTATCGTCCCCAAAGCATGGGGTTCTCCTGGCAACTTGCAAGTCTTAACGGGCCCTTGAGTCGTGGCAGGCTGCAGCCAAGTGCTATTACTCACACGGCATGCAATCCAGGTATCCTCTTATTCTTGGCCTCTAAGCTACACGAGAGCAGAGAGTGTGTCTTTTCTCCATCTTGGAAGAAGCCCTGTTGAGGCTATCACGACGCGATTTTGTCACGGTTGCAAACCTTATTAGATAGTTATTGTGTTATTTAAGCCTGGGTATAAGCTTGAGTTCGGCTATGTTGTTTCTGTTGGGTTGCTCAAGGGCCTCCCCTGCTGCTCGCTTCTTCGAGGCCTTGACCAAGCAATCCAGGAGTCGTCTTCTGCCATCTCCCAGAACACGCGGTTTAGCCAGTCCGCCGTTCATGTGCCATTTCCAGCCATGATGCAGTCTCTCATCCTCGGCCTGAGGTCCTGTTGGAACCTCCAAGCCATGCCAGATTCCAACAGAGAGTTGCGCAAGTCTTCCTGTATTGTATCTCTTGAATGTATGTTTTCTCTATCTCTATTATCATTACATCATCGAACAATCAAAATGCTCATAAATCTATCCGCTCTTCTCGTAGACAAAAGCATCCAGCTCATCATACGTCTTCTCCAAATCATCGTTGACCAAGATCTTGTCAAACTTGGCCGACTCAGCCCAGGCGAGCTCATCCTTGGCCCGCGCGAGCCTCTGCTGGATGCTGTCCTCGGTCTCGGTGCCGCGGCCGCGCAGTCGCTTCTCGAGCTCCTCGTTGTCCGGGGGGGCCACGAAGACGTAGCGAGCGTCGATGCTAGAGGCCTTGACTTGCTTGACGCCCTCCATTTCGATGTCGAGGACTACGACTCGACCCTTGGCTGTCTGTTCTTCGATTGTCGCCTTGCTCGTACCGTAGAGGTTGCTTCCGAACTGAGCACTGTAGTTTGCCAAACGTCAGTATGTGTATTCCTCCGCCAGGTACCTTGCACTTACTGCTCAACAAATCCGTCCTTGGCAATCAGCTCCTTGAAAGCCTCCTTGGTGACAAAGTGGTACTCAACGCCATCAGCCTCGCCATTCCGAGGACCGCGAGTCGTGTGCGACACGGACAGAGTGAAAATATCGGGGTGGCGGCTAAAGAGAAGCTTGATCAGCGTGCCCTTGCCGACACCGCTGGGGCCGCAAATAACGAGGGGTCGACGGTCGGAGGGAGAAGACATTGTGAAGAAGCGCCTGTACAAGGAGAAGTTAGAGAGGGTCAAGTTGAAAGGTGGGAAAAGGGAGTGCTATTTACCTCGGTGTTTGAAGGAAGGGGAATTGTTTGACGGCGACGGGTGTGCTGCGCTTAACACAACCTTGAAACCACCGCATTTGTCTTTTTGTTGTTTTGCAACTTTATCCGCCGCCGTTAGCCTTTTCTTGCACATGATTGGCCTTGACCGGGATGCATGCACGTGACTCTCGGCCTGAGTCAGTTTCACTTAACGGTCTCTCTCCCGTGAGGGATAGGATGTCGAAGCGGTAGGGCATTTCAAAATCTAGTCTTATCATTGTAATTTGTCAAGTTCATATCCCGAATTTTGTGATTGTCCTGAGTTTTTAAGCCCTTGAAAATTGTTGCTAGCGATGAATGTTGGTGCGACTTCCATCATGATACTAGTTGGGAGAACAGCAGTAACAGACATGAACAGCAGAGCAGTGTATATTCGGATATTGAATGAAGGAATGTATTATCGCAATAAAACAACCCCTGAGTTATTATCATACGTCCTTGCTCTGTCATCCTCTTGAGTTTCTTCTCATCGAACAATGTCCTTGGTGTTAGCGACTCGCCTACCCTGAACCAGACCCGCCCCCGCACAGTGCGGAGAATGCGGGGCACCTGCGCACACAGTCCCCTCACTCTCGTCGCAAAATTTCGAGGCGCTCCATGGAAAACATCACCAAGCACAACCCTCAACATGGCACCCAAACTCACAGAAGACGAGATTGATGATCTCATCTACTTTGCCCGAGCTGGCGAGCAGCAGGACTTGACAGAGACTATCAAGTCTCTGGCCGAGCGGGAGAAGGCTGATCCCGCTGAGATTGTGGCTGCCGCTCAAGATGAAGCCAAGGCTACTCCTCTGCATATGGCAGCAGGAAATGGTCATTTAGGTATGCAGTATTTGGTTCTTGTTTGAGTTTGAGCCAAATTGAATGAGTATTACGAATTTTTGATCCTTTCTAATCAACACCCCTATAGAAATCGTCAGACAACTCATCCAGTACTTTGACAACCGACCAAAGGAGCAGAAGCAAGCCTTCCTGGACGAGGCAAACGAGCACGGCAACACAGGCCTCCACTGGGCAGCATTGGGCGGACATCTCGACACAGTCAAGCTGCTTATGGAGCAGGGTGCATCCCCAGCTCTGGCAAATGAGCGGGACTATGTTCCTCTTGATCTCGCCCTCTTCAACAAGAAGGAGGCGGTATCTGATTACTTTTTGGCTTCGATCCGTTCTATGGAGGAAGAGAATAAGGAGGAGGGTCTGAAGGAGGAGGTCAAAGGCGAAGGTTCCAAGGAAGAGGCTGTGGAGAGCAAGGACAAGGACGTCGAGATGTCTTAGAGCTGTACTGCCACCGCGGGTTTTGGACATTGGCTTGTGAGGAAAGGACCGGCAATAAAAGGATGATAGAGTTTCAGGGGGGAAAGGGAGGGTTATTTGGGATAAAAATGTATGGGGGAATGTTTGATGGCGGGGACTTGGAGCTGCTTGCATCTCCAGCATGAACGACAACAAGGAGTTATAGGTAGAGGGAAACATGATGCTTTTGAAAAGGTGCGAGACCTTGGGTGACAAGAAATTTCAACAGAGTTAATCTGGTCTCGTTTAAGAGCCAGAAGAATATCAAAGGGGCTGTATGAACGTGGTAGCCCTGGACCTCTATCTGGGAACCCGTGTGCTTGGTCTCTCGGGTTAATAAAGATGGATTTTTATAACTATCCTTTAGGGTTCGAAAGGATCCTATTGCCAACATACGATCGTTCAAGATCTACGAGTTAGGTTGCTGACCGTCTGGATAACGGGAGACACCCCACCAGCGTAGAGGGTTGAGAGCTCGGAAACTTGCAGAACAATCATAGTGCCGATAAGATATGAATAATGGGGAGTAAGGCAACTGAAGCCCCTGGCAACAGAGCCAAATAATCTCGATACTGGCTGCCTGAATTCGCTTGGGCTATCGCTTCGGGAAATCTGCAAGTACTGTCACAGAACACTACAACGCTCTTCTGTATCAGAAGAAAATAATGCGTTTGAAAATTCGTAGTATTGCAAAAAAAAACTTCTTAATGTGCCATCTCATTGCTACCGATGAACTGTTGACGCAGGAAAATGCTCGACGTTTGAACAGGCTACCATGGACGAGGGGAAATACAAACAGAGCACAGGCTATCCTCTCTGCCTTGCCAGGAAGAATTGCCTACCACGCTAAATTCAGAAAAAGCCAGAGACAAACAGTACACTGGGGCACGATTTAATCCAACTTGGCTCTCTGTCAGGGTGACTGATTCCTCTATCGCTTCTGCAGCAATCCATTTTCCACCACCTACCGCTTGCCACCCGAAATCTCCACAACCGTCCTCACAAAGAAAACAACAACGGTTTGTCAAGATGTGCAAGCTCCTGGAAATCGAATACTCCTGCTCCCACGGTACCAAGCGCCACCGACAGAGAATCGGCGCTCTCTGCAGCTGCGATAACCCTCTAGCGTGCATGGTCGGTGATATGCAGCACGGCAACGACCCCAAGACGAAGATCGAAGACCTAGGCAAGGAAAACTTCAAAGTCGTCAAGGTCGACGGCGTCTGCGACGAGTGCGCGCAAAAGATGGCTCAAGAGATTGAAGAAAAAGACATGATGTTTGGCGAACTCGAAGCCAGTCTTGAAGAGATCAACAAAGATCTCACCCTCCTCGCCCTCGCAGGCCCAGCCAACGGACACGACGCAAAGAGACACAAGTTACCTCATCGAGAATCCACCAAGCCCCAGCACACACCTCATGACGGGGACTGGATATGCGCCAGCGGATCATGTCAGGGACGCGTCACCTTTTCCATCGACGGACGTCGCGGTCGGTTCTGCCAGAAGCATACCTGCGCTGCTCAAGACTGGGGGTGTATCTCTGGTGTTGCGACCAAGCTCAACAGCCCTCAGTTTTCCATTTACTGCCATGTTCATACGTGTAACAAGGCGGGATGTGGCATGAGGATCGCTCACGACTCGGCTCTCTACTGCTGCACCCACTCTCGCATCTCTGACCTTGTTCGTTAGCTGGAGGATGGGACTCTGGCACATGTCCATGAGACGAGGTAAGGGGTGTTTCGCGCCTTGATGATTGATGGCCCTCGTACTGACAGCCTGACTGATAGATTCGGGTGAGTGACGAGGGACGAGGGTAGGGGATACGGGATAGGGCAGTTCTTCCTCGAGGAGCCGAGACTGGTAAGGATCATACTGGATGTGAAGCGGCAAAGATCTAACAAGAGAATAGTTTGAATTGGAGTATGCTAGTTTGCAAGCCTTGGGGGTTAAGACGACAGATGTGAAGATTATAAACATATCTTCCCCTAAAGATAGCTATGAAGAAGGCATTACAATGTTAATAAAATAATACATAAAAGTTCTCCAAGTCTTTGCTTTTATTATGGCATCTCTTCATTACTTTGCAGCATTTTGTTCCGACTGGGGTATCATATAGCAAGGGTTCTAGACAAGTCAGAGGGAAACCTGGTCTTTGGTATTCCGTTCATGTCTCCTTGAAATTAGAACATCACGGCCAACAGCACAATCGACAAGTTTGCATCATAATCATATTGGATACTGGGAGAGAGGAACCTATTAGATCGGTTAAGATCGGTGGTAGACCGAGGTCAAGTCTGCTTGCGGGGCCATTCAGGTCTTTAAGGAGTAGAGCGAAGTTGCTGCCTGGGTATGTTCTAGCCAGGCAATACTTGCCATCAAATGAATAATAACATTCACTACCTAGGCAGTGTGACAAATCAGACCCTAACTTTGGAGAGGTAATGACTTGGGGTAGAAAAAATGTGTAGTATAATGAAGGGAAAAACCTCTAACGGATACAAAACCCTTCTTCGGGCACAAAGAGACAAGTCTTGACTTTGTTCCTGGAACTTGCGTTTATTCCATGACGCTTGTCTCTATTCGCCCCTTACAAGAAATGAACGATATGATTGACAGGAACCTAATCAAGCTAATGCTCGCCAAATCCCCAGTAATAGCCAACTTCCAGAGGAAATTCAGCACATTTCTTGATATCCTCTAGCTTGTAACCTTCAGGGAGGTTATCGGGGTCCCATTCCTTGACACCAAGGCGTCCACACTTTTCCTTGAGGCCTGGAGGGTGGTGGGCCATTGCCATCGCGGCAAGAGCAGCAGCAACAAGAGCTTGAAGCTTCATCTTAGGGCATTGGTTAGACTGTTGCCAGTCAAGTTTGGGTTTGTACATACTGAAGCTGGGGCGTTGAAAGCCGTGGAAAAGTTGGTGACAGGTTGTGAGAGCACAATATGGTGAGTAGATGTAATGATTGATGTTGTTCTTATTGCATCGAAAATACAGAGCCATTCTCATGATGCTATATACTTGCCCATCATCCTTCAATACGTGGCTTCAGCCGAACAAATTCTGATGCCTAACAATTCATTACGCTCCTCATTATTCAAGCGAGACCATAATGACGAACCAAAATGGATCCGCTCCGTCCAAAACATGGCATCGCGATTTTTTCGAATCGCGATTGCCTAGTCAGGATTGGTCCAAGAGGCCAGATTTTGTAGTTCCAAAGAGGATCGTGAGTCATTTATTGGTGGTTTTACGCGCAGCGAATGGTCTTTGTCTAGCGACCTAGGCAACATTATTTCTCCCCTGTTACCAAGACTAAGAAATCGAGGCTTAGCAAACAAAGACGCGTGGATTATAAAAAAAGATCAGGAAGTTGGTTTTGAAAAAAGAGGCAATTGAGAACAAGGGTGGAGGAATACCCAGCAACCACGCTTGAAAGAAAACAACTGACATCACCACAATTCAATAAAAGTCTAGCCCCAGCAAGAAAGCCATGATTTATTATCCTCTGCTTCTGATAGGTCAGCTCCTTTTCAAGGCTGGTGGTAGGTTGACAAGGGTTGCCCGTCTTGGGTGCTCTCCTACTGGATCCAGGCTTGAGGACCTTGATGGCCTCGTCGAGCTGGCTTGGAGGGAGAATGGCGGGAAAGTCAGCACATGCTCAATCTTGGGTCAGGAGACTGAAAATTCTGCCTCTTTTCAATATTCGGACCATTCATTGATACTCGGTAAAGTTGTAGGTCGAACAGATCTACACTTCGTCTTACACAATGTCCAACATGGCTGGAGGAAAGCCCCCTCGGATGCGATCTGCGTGCACCGCTTGTCACGCCGCCAAGGTGAGACCATATTTTTCCCCCTAAAGTAGTCCATCCCGCTAACTCTTCTTAGGTCCGTTGCACGGGAGAAAAGACTGGATGCAAAAGGTGTCTACAGGCAGATATGACTTGCACCTATGAGGTGTCGCTGGTGGGCAGGATGACCAGGAAGAGGCGGAGGCAGAAGTGCAATGGCAGGGCTCACAACATGGATGATGAGACCCCAGCTGAATATCTTCACCCTCTATCGAGATCGGTTTCTTGCGGAGATCAAGACTGTCTGGACCCATGCAAGCTCGCCATCAGCAGCCCTTGTTGTTACGACGACCCCTCAGCTCAACAGCCGTACGACCACACCCTCGAACAACCCAGGAACGACAATCTCCAGTCACAGTACCCAACCGTCGAATTCAGGAATAACAGCGCGTATGGTCCCTTCAACTCTGAAATCGAATGCATTCTTCCTTGTTTGAGACAAGCCGACATCCTACCGCTCAGCCCAGACTCTACCTGGCTTTCTCCGAGCACGTCAGACTCGCCGCCCAAAGAGCAATGGAGCCCGGAACCTCAAGGTACCTCTGTAATTTCAGAGCTGTCTACCATGCTAGAGTCGCTGGAAACACAAACACGGTCGAAATGTCGGGGCCTGGATGAGATACTCCAGACCAACCGAGCCTGCATGGCCAGTCTCGGCAAGATCCTAACCACAAGCGAGTACTCTACCTACCGAAGTTGCGGTATACTCGTAGTCTCCGCTTTAGAGCTCATCATTTACTCATTCGAGGAAGCGGTCAAGTCCCAAGGATGGGGAAACGAGTCTAGCTCACAGACATGCGGGAACTTGTCAAGCGTGAAATTTGGGGTATTCGAGGTGGGCCTGGAGGAGCAGGTCGCAATCGTAAAGAGGATAGTCTCCAAGGAAGTGAGAAACTGTCTGGAAATAGTACGGAACTTGGCAGGGGAGTGTAGGTGCCAGGGGTTGGAGGGGTGCAGGTCATTAGTAGCCCAATCATACTCTGCACTGGAACAGAGGGCTGATAGGTTAATACTAGACCTTGAAAGCTGACGAATAGAGACGTTCTTATTACTTGTCGCCATTAGAAGTACGTTGTGGGAGGGAACGAAATAATCAAAATTCAATTGTGCATCGACTGAAGGAACCATATCCCACCCCCCTTGGCTTCTTATCAGTCTACTTGCCTGCCTGCCTGCCAGCCTAGTAGGGGAATTGAAAACAGGAAAACGCTTTAACTTGCAAGAATCTAACCAAAATCATGTACCAAAGAATCCCGAACAAAGAAAATGCTCTACTGGGCTGGCTTCCGTCCCCGAGAGAAGAAGAGCTGCTGTTCTCCTCCAATCTCCTTCGGTACCTGAGACCTCGTCGACGCCCATTTCCATGCCCAGTCCTCCAGACCAGCTTTTTCATAAGCCTCCTTCACCTCGTTTTCTGTGAATCCCATTCGAGTCATGGTGTGATTTGATAGGGCCTTTGCTCGGGGAGCGTCTGGGCAGTTACTCTCCGAGATGGCGACCCAGTCAACAATGATCAACACTCCACCTTCTCGAAGCCGCTCTGAAAGTTTTTCAATCATCTTTTCAGGATCTTCCACGTGGTGGAGTGCCATACACATGATGATTAGATCAAAGTTGAAAAATTCGGGCGAGTTGAGTTCGGGAGAGGGCGTTGATTTCGGGTCGACCAGATCGCCTTGGATGGCCTTTACTTTTTCGGGTGAGAAGCCTCCTTTCAAGGCCATGTCATTGTACTGCTCTACCATTCCGGAGGAGATGTCTATGCCTCGGACGCTGGAAACGAACGGTGCTAGAGCCTGTTCATGTCAGTGCTGATCAACGGACCTCGGTGTCGGGTGGGACGTACTCGAGACGCAACGCCATTGCCGCAAGCGTAATCCAAAATCTTGGTAGGTCGAGTTGATGGAGGTTCGATCCCAATCCAGTCAATGTTTGCACGGAGTTCTCTCGTGATCTGATTGCATAGCTCCACGATCCAAGGCCACTGAAAGACGGCGGGAGCAACATTGCTTGGGCAAGTTAGCATCCATGTTAGCTGATGGAGAATTTGTGGGTACGTACTTAAAGTGAGCCTTGTTCTGCTCTCCGAGAGTCATGTCGGAATCATGAGGAGGCCCGTGATGGTGATGATGAGTATGGTACTGCAAGTGATGGTGGTGATGGTGACTGTGGGGAATCTCCTCCATGGGTCCGTCGTGATCCATTTTTTAGCAGTGGAGTAGGTAGCAAGTCTTGGCACAACCGTCAAATCAAAGCGATAAATTGACTTGGAGGATGTCGATACCAAAGAGGAAGAAGTCGGTTTTATAAAAACTCAAAAATATGGAAAGGACAATAGGGTTGCTTGATCTTTCGGTCCGTTACTCTCAAGTCGGTCACCGAAAAAAGTCACCGTTAATGTATCCGGCGTCCGTTGTCTCGGCCGCCGAAGGGTCGGACACTAACAGAGTGGGCCCCCGAAACAAGACTCCGTGATGGAGAGAATTCGGGGGGATAGATGATTATAAATGATGCATCCGAGCGGAGAGTATTTCGGATAGTTGATTGTCTGACTATTATCTGACGGGTTACATGGTTAAAGTCGTAGTCTCCTCAGTTGAAGAGGCAATGACAAGGGCATCCCAGATCAGGCAGAAGGGACATATTAGGCTGACGGTAGTTAATAAAGTATTGAGAGTATCTTTTTAATTCATTTATGATATTTTATACTGATTTTTTTGTACTATTAAGAGGAGTTGGGTAACCTTCTCTACTCCCTCGGCGTCTCTTGCCATGAGGTTGTTATCAACAACTGTTGTTATCGGACAGGCACAGATGAAGCTCTGTAAACGTTCGCATGCGCAAGAGCAGAATTTTTCAGTCAAGTACATGTTTCTCTATTAGTCATATCCTAAACATTCGCTTTTCTACCTTTGTTTGTTATGGGTAACATCGGGTACGCATATTAAAGAACACAGCAATCAGCATGCTGATCACCAAGCCCAGGCGGTATGGATATTGGCTATGATATTGTGCACCAAATATTCCTGGCTACAGGGACACTTGGGTGAAGGTGCTGTAAGTCGACGGCACCCCTCGGTTCATCCTTCGAGTATGGAAACGACGGAGGAGGGCATTTATGCTGTTTAGGCATGTGTCTCTCAAGAGGATCGTCATCTGGAGCATGTTCACGGTGCAGCTTGCAGCCGAGGCCATCGCAATTTGTCGGTTCTTTGATGGTTTACGCCCTTCACTTTACAACGCCCTACACGTGCTCTTCACACGCCCTCCGATCTCGCTTGATGTCAAGGCATCCCACAAATGAGGTCCACTTGGGTTTAAGTACGGTTGTAGCGACACATGTTATTTGAAAAGAAGGGCTGTCATTACCAAGGCTTTTGACCAACACCAATGGCTACGTTGGGAATATTATGTTAGATCTCTGGGTCTTGGTTAGGTGCTGAATACATTAGGATATCTCGCTGTAGCGTATCTCTATTATATGTACTCTCGAGCCAGGTCAAGAGATCAATTAGACCCCTCATTTGAACCCCTTCTTCAAGGTACCAAAGCTCAGAGTGGGCTTATACTTGGCCTCCTCCTTAGCACCAAAGTCCCAAACAGTGTAAAAGTGCGAGAGCATATCCTTTCCAATAAGAGTGAATCCCTCAAGGTCACTCTCGTCAAACGGAGGCCAGCAGTACTTCTCCTCCATCGCGAAACCAGGCTTGGCAAGCTGGTCTCCAGTCATGGTCACAACAGCCGGGTTACGGGCGTTGGCGTCTCCGAAAGAAAAGGAAACAGACCAGGTAGAGTTGAAGTCGCTGCATAGCGGTCTGTAGCCGTTTTCTGTGATGGCGGTCCAATTCATGCCGATCGACTCGTAGACGGCTTCCATTTGGCCCTTGGGGAGAGCGATTCTTCCGGCGCCAGTGTCGAAGACTACTCTTCCGGCGTTTAGGTCTGTTGTCTTCTTTACTTTCTTGCCGTTGATGGTTTGCGAGCCGGTGGCTGAGTTGATGACGGAAGCCCAGACATCGTATTTTCCATCGGTAGGGACGATGGGGACCTTGGTTAGCTTGCCATCGGTGTAGGTAGAGGCCTTGGATGCACCAAGGGTCAAACGACCCTTGCCGCCATCGCGGTCACTCTGCGGACCGTAGTAGAGACCGAACTTGGGAGCGTCCAGCTTGGGTGTGAGTGTGTACATGATGGTATCGGCAGCTCCAACGGTGATGGAGTTGAATGCCAATCCAAAGAACCCCTCGCCGGGAATGTTGCCCCAAGATGACTGGCTGGCAGCGATGAACGACTGGTTCCAAGAAACCTTGCCAGACTTGAACACGTCGTTGGCGATGAGACCAGCGGTGGTACCACCAAAGTACTCGATCTCGCCCCATCTGCCCGTCAACTTTCCGGTGGTTGAGTTGTCTACACTGTATCCAGCTCTCTCGAAACTAGAAATAGTCAGCTCACGTAAACATTTGAAAGACATTAGTGTACTCACCCGCTAAAGTTGGTGCATTCTTCGGCGCAGTTTTGGTCGACGATCCAAGAGGTTGCGCTTCCAGTGTCGAACAGCAAGTGATATTTTGTGGAGGGAGTTCCAACGTCGAACTCAACGAGATCCTACAAGTCTGTTAGCAGGGAGGGAGTATCTTTTTGGGTTTTATTCGCACTTACGTAGCTGTTGCGGTGGACGATGGGCAGGTCCAGAACTGCGGCCGAAGACAAGCCTGAGGCCAGGGACGTAGCCAAAAGAAAGTTTCGAAACGCCATGATGTTGCAGTCTTCTCTGGATAGCTACGTTGTCACCCAATGAGGAACTGATGAACATCAAAGGCAGACAGACAGCCCCTAATTTATATCCTCCCTCCTTGCCCCTTACGAACTGCCAAAAACCTTAAGTCGGCTTCTAGAAAATGCATTGCCGTCACCCCCTAGTCTCCCGAACCTATCGGAGATGCCCATTTTGAAACGCTCAAGCGGAAGAATTTATGAATACGAGGGTCATGGGTCCAAAGTGTCCAATGCGAGCGGGACCTATCACGTCATGGTTAATACGAACAGACCAGGGTTCAGATACCGTCTTTTTATAGACGATCTATGCTACAAGAAGTATATAGGCCGTTCGGTAACTGTTATGGGTTGAGGATAGTCTAACCCCTTTTGAGGCGAGTACGAGTAACATGGCTTTTATGCGCGTATTTAAGCTTAAATACAAGACCAAAGCATGATCCGGAAGTGTTTGAACTTGCAGAGGTCGGTACTTCAGTATGGAACTCAAAGGACTTCTGGCGGCTTTTATTGCTGCATCATCGCTTTCCTTGGGTCTTGCTCAACACCAATGCGGTTCCGTTAGACCAGCTCGTGAAGCCGTCAAGGCTGCACGTGCTATGCGAGCAGCGCAAAGAGCCGAGGCAAGCGATGATCAACCTTCGGCTCTCGAAAGACGCGCTGAGGGTTTGCTCATCTCGACTTATCTACACGTGGTTGAGAGTGAAGCCCAAGCTGGCTTTGTAACGGACCAGATGCTCACCGACCAAGTAAGTGACGACATAACAATACCGTGATTGATAGCTTACAATTCGTAGATGAAAGTGTTGAATGAGACGTTTGCCCCGCATAGAATTCAGTTCGTCGTTAAGGATGTGACGCACACTGTCAATGATAAATGGGCGTCAGTCACTCGATTCCGAGAAAAGGACTTGGCTCTTCGTCAGGGAAACTATGACGATCTCAACATTTACTTTGAGACGGGTCTGATGACCGAGGGCTCTGTCACAGGTATCTGCAGCTGGCCCGTCGAAGATCCCGCCAACACGGGCATCAATGGTACTTCCTGGGCCGTATATGACGGCTGCCATGTAAGCCCGGGCACGATGCCCGGCGGTCCAGGTGTCCCGTGGATCTCAACAGAAGACAACAAGGGAAAGACTGCGACTCATGAAGTCGGACACTGGTTTGGTCTGTTTCACGTTTTTGATGGCTTTAGCTGCACGGGCGACGGTGATTTTATCGATGACACCCCCGCGACCTTGTCTGCTACAGTGGGCTGCCCCGTGGGACAAGATTCTTGCCCTGATCAGCCTGGTCTTGATCCGATTCACAACTACATGGACTATAGCAGCCATGATTGGTAGGTTGATTTCGTCGTTGCTTCTGATTTGGTGCTGATATACAGTAGCTTGCACGAGTTCACTCCCCTACAGGAAGAGCGTATGTATAGATCATTTGAAACATTGAGGAAGGGAAGAAAGTTCGACTTGGTTTGAGCAGGATGGTCTATTGATTCTATGCTTTGGTAGATAGTCATCTCAGTATGTTAATCTACCAGCCAGTCGTAAGCGCTCGGGTAACAGCATCCGAAAGAGTCTCCAGTTCCGAATCCTTCAACTCAATACTCTCGTTATCCGTCTTCTCGTACAGTGTTCCACCTTCTGACCAGATACGTCGAAGAGTGTAGGAGACTGCATTTGGATTTCCCTCACTCCATGCCTTTTGCTCTGCGTCCTTGAGCTCCTGTAGGGTGTAGCTTGTGGTTGTCCATGGCTCTCCACCGGTTTGCTTCTCAAATTCGGTGAGGATGTCCTTGGAGGTGGTGACAAAGGATTGTACTTTGAGTGCTTTGTTAAAAGAGGCTTCGGGGTGGCGGAGGGCAGCCACCGCGGCTTTTCCGACGCTGAATCATGTTGGTCATGTTTGATGCATAGAGACATGGAGCAAACTTACTCAGGCATTGTAGTGAAACCAATCTTGCCTTCGCCATTGTCGATAAGAACGGCCTTCTTGTTGGCAATATCAAACCCTCCAGCCTCGACAGCCTTTGGCGATAGGGTAAAGTACATGTCGACGTAGGGTCCAGTGACCAGATAAGTGTACTTGAGACGGTTCACATTTTCCTTGATGTACTTGCGGACCTTGAGCTTAAGCTGGTGAGGCTTCTCGGTGGCACTCTGGGGACCGTATTCAATATCTGTGCCGTACTCGGATGGGAAGAACCACTTGACAGAGGATGACTCTTCGGCAAGTCGAATGAGGTCGATCTGGGTCTCGAGGACATTTCGGCCTACGGCACTGACAACGGTGTCGACGCCTTGGTAAGCATTCTTGACGTCTTGCTCGTTCCTCACATCTCCCGTAATGATATTGACGCCCTTGGACTTGAGTTCGGCAATGAAATCAGCCTTCCTAGCAACTGTGTCTTGAGAAGTAAAGATGCTGATCTTGGGAAACGAAGGTTTGGCGTTGACAATGTGGTTAGTAATGTACTTTCCAATAGAGCCGGTAGCCCCAAAGATGAGGATGCTGGAAGCCTTGAAAGAAGCCATTTTGCACCTGTAAAGATTTTTACAAAGGGTCAGAGAATGGAGTTTATATATCGGATGAGGTTGAGGGGAAGGGCGTTTTTGACAAATCCAAGTAGAGTCGGTCGGGTATGGATCCCGAGCGGGGTTATTTAAGCACGAGATGTTTGGGTGAATTGATGAAATAAATGGGCGGGTGCCTAGTAAAGACCCAGTATTATCACGGCGTCATTATCGTTTTTTTCATGCATGAATTGCATCACTATTCCTTTTATCGAAGAAGAGGAAATAGACGAATAGAAACTCTGAGTGACTTGGTCAACTTCCACTTCTGCCACAACGTCCGTCCACGCATTATAGATGCAAACGGGATGATTACCATCATTTGCGGGTAACTTAATCACAGCGAATCTATTAATTTAAAAGGAATACGTATTTGAAGACGCGAATAAACGGTTCCTGACCGAGCTCGAGTCACCAACTCACAATGCCATGTTCAAGTGCACGCACACCTACGCTTGACCTCATCTTCAGGCCCCGATGATCGGCCTTTTTTGCTTGTACGAGATTGAGATTGTTACATGGCGTGGATAAAAAAGAATCAGATAATGTCACTAGACGTTAATTCACCCACAGATCTAGCCTAGCTCCTAGACCTGTTCCGCGTAGTCATCAAGACAACTGTAGAGGCCAGGATGAACGGATAGATCATAACAGGCTGTCAGTGCAGGATGTAAAACCATGAGACTAGAGAATCGGTGAATTTTCTATTTCATGAGTAATTCACTGACAACTCCTCATCACCGCCATCTCATCTTACACGTAGCGATGGCGATGTTGCTGGAGATAGGTATCCTGAGGGTCAGTCTAGTCTGCATGAGGGATGAAAAGGAAGCTATGACGGCAGGTTGATGAGCAATGGCCCTAAACTGGATTACATAGTGCTTGCTATGTCGGTTTCAAGCGTGATATAGGCACAATTTCCCATGAGGCGCCGGTCAATACCTACTCCTTGCTTCTACAGCAACTCGTCACTCCAGGCCCATTACGTTTACCCTTTGTATGCCGTTTACTAACTCCAATCATAGGGTAAAGCACCTTAGATCTGAACATTCCTTTCTCGATGGTATACACAATGCCATTGTAAACGAGGCATGACAACGCTTCAATAGAGCGTGAACAATACCTACCTAAACTTCAACCTGTTCAGTCCATCACCATAAACAACACCTACAAAACGACCCTCGCTCCCATCCCCCGTTTGCGCGCTCAACCATCTCAATCCCGCTCCTCCCAAAAAAAACCCCGGTAAGTAAACCTCCCCTCCAATCTATCCTCCCAAGGGCAAAACAAACCACCTTGGTAACAACACCATGGATGCCACCACCCTCGCCTACTTCCGCGACTCGCAGCTCTACAAGGACATGGAGCAAGGTCTTCGAAACCTCCTCCTGAGAAAGATCACGACGAACCCTCGCGCGCCCAACTCGGCTGAAGACTCCAAGACCCGGTTCTACATCTGCGATCTCCCCGAGCGTCATCGCTACGCTTGCTGGTGCACCGACCGGGTGTGCAAGCCCTGGACTTCATGCCCGCAGCAGCCCCGTCCTGTTCTTGGGCAGAACATGCGTCTTGCCCTCTGTGAGCGCAAACACAACAATGGAGATCACTGTGACGACAGAAACTGCTTCAACCCACGAACCGAAGCGACGGCCTACCTTCGCAACATCTTGAAGCCAACCGCCAACTTTTCTCGACCAGCGTGGAGAGACCGAGTCGGCAGCCAGGTCGGAACCTTTGACATTTCTCCCGACAAGCACCACAAGTTCGTCGACGCGGTGTGCATCTTGATCACCGATCTACACAACCCACTCACAGCTGGAAATGGAGGATGGAACTCTCATGTTCACGGCATAATTGGGTGGTATGGTCGACCTGTTGAGCGCAATGTCGATGAGTTGATGTACGAGACTATCAAGGCTCAGACGGAGCGCCGGGAGAAGGAGTTTATGCAGGCAAAGAAGCGTGCGTATAATCGGCAGTGAAAGAATGGGTTGAACAAAGCTTGATTGTTGTTCTGGTTGAAGGAAGCGGTGCTCCTAGCAGAGCGCTGGGGTTACTCACGACGTTATGAACTTTCTGCTATACATGACGAATTAAATCACGGTTTACTCTATCCAATAATATGTCCAAGAAACAAGCCCCGCGACTCAGTGGAAGCTCAAGCAAGCTGATTCAACACACCGTAGGCATCCTATTCCATGAGCAGCGTGACTGAGAACCTCCGTTTTCCCCATGGACGAACTATGTGACCCCTACATACCAAATCATAGAAAGTAATGCGTAATCAGGACATGGTGCATGTGATCGTTATGCAGGGTAATAGCATAACCTTGGCTGAGCCAGAATCACTTAGTCGGGGGCCACCACCATTGAAGAGGGGTGCACCTCTGCGAACCTCTACGGGTTTCCGCAACTAGGAATAAGACCCTTATCGTTTCATCTCATATAGAGTCTTGAGGAATCACGAAAGGGTCACTTCTGCTCTAATTGTCTTGCGTCAAGTTGCTCTCCGTTGAGCACTTCTTGTAGGCGTCTTCCAATACTGAACTAGGATAAATGTCAAGCGTACTAAATACCCGCAAGCCATTAAATGCTGTCGAGCAGAAAAGAAAGACTTTATGGGGGGTGGTGAGTGACTTTATAATGTCGTCAAGTGTTCATTGCCAAGCGTCATCTCGTTGTCTTTAGTGTGTGACATGCTATATCCCCAGAACCTCATCACTAGCTCTTGTTTCCCGCATTGATTCACACACTTCTCATTTAAATATTCTCTTTTCACCAAGGTATAAAGCGGCATGATCACCAGATATAACACGATGGTTAACAGACTTGACCATTCGACCGTACCACTGGTCATAACGAACAGCATGTACAAAAGGTCCCCCCCTTCGACGCCCTACTCGCTGCTCTAAGCAATTCCTCTAAATCTCTACCAAAATCTCTAGTCAGTAGGTCCTCTAACCACCTAACCTAAAGCCAACCTACTCATCACCATGGATCCCACCACCCAAGCCCACTTCTTCGAGTCACCCCTCTACACCGACCTCAAGACAGCTTTCCAATCCATCATGGAAGAAAAGATCAGAAACTCCCCCTCTTGTCAACAAACTGAAGTACAAGACCCTTACTACTACATCACCGGTCTCCCATTGCCCTTCCGTGAAGGCTGCTGGTGCGTCAAGTCCCAATATGAGCAGTGCCGCGATCCAGAATTGTGTCCCTGTAAGCCGCGTCCTTTCATGGGCGTCAACATGCGCCTTGCCGTGTGTTATCGTGATCACGATGAGGAAGGGAACTGTTTTGAGAGGTATGGCGGTGTGAGGGATTGCTTCGACCCGCGGAACGTGGCGGAACCATACTTGCGTGACATCTTATCCCGTCGGTCGGAGCCTCAAACACCGTGGTCGCAGGAGTGGAAAGAACGATTGAACAGCAGCTTCGGGGGTTATAGGATCCCCGATAGAATGTATAGCCACTTCATGAATGCGGTATGCGCCTTGGTTGACGACATGATCGACCCCTTCAATGCAGGTAACGCAGGATGGGTACCACGAGTCCACGGCGTCCTGGGATGGTATGGTCAGCCGGCCGAATATTGCATCCAGGAGTTGGCGCGGCGTATGAGCCAGGCCAGAATGGATCGCTATGCTATGGAGAGGCCATTGTATTTAGAGTATGGGGAGGATTTGGACGAGGAATAAACACATGGGGGCATTGAGCAAAAGTCTTGATTGCTATTCTAGTCCAAGGAAAATGGGAAAAATTCTACCTGCGCGAGTTTCGGTGTATCATCGCAAAGCCAAACTCATAAAGTCATCAAAGAAACCTTCCGTAACACCTCACAGAGAGTGACCCTCGACCCGGAGGACAGTCCGCAAGTGCTCAAACGACAACCTCTGCCCCTTGTGGCAAGCCAAAAGATTAGCCGTCTTGAGCACATTCTTAATCTGTCGACCGTTGAGCTCCAGACCAGCCAGAGCCTTGGTCTCCTCATCCGTGATGTCGTGCGCAGCTCCGCCGGCGACCTTGGCGTCTAGGCTGACAGCGCGGTTGAGGAAGCCCCGCCAGACAGCCTCGCGGGAGGATCTGTCAAGGGGAGGATACTCAAGCGACATGTGAATTCGGCTCTGGAAGGCAGAGTCCATGTTCTTGACGCGGTTGGTCGTGAGGAAGAGGATGCCCTCATAGTACTCGAGCGTTCGCAGGAAGATGGACACGATTCGGTTACGCTCGATATCGTGAGGAGATCGAGCCTCTAGGAAGACGTCGCACTCGTCCAGCAAGAGGACAGCATTCCAGTTAGCCACCATCTCCAGGATGCGGCCAAGGTTCTCCTCAATATCGTACGCGTCGCTGCCGAGATCGCCCGCGCTCATGATGTACAGAGGAACCTTCATCTCCTCGGCCACTGACTCAGCCGTCAGAGTCTTACCGATACCGGGACCACCAGAGAGCAACATGATGATACCCTTGCCCTTGCCCGAGATGATGTCGTCAAACACGTTCTTGTACTTGACCTGACTCTCAGCAAAGGCGAGGACAAGATCCTTCTGGTCCTTGGGAAGGACAAGAGACTCAAAGGCCTGGTCGTTGAACTTGACCTCGGAGACGTCATCGATGAAGAACTCCATCCATCGCTTGTTCTTGAGCGAGTAGCCCCTCACCATGGGGTATGTCATCAAGAGCTGGTCCTCAGTCAGAGGAGGACGCTGTGGGGCAGCATTCCCCTCAGACTCTTCATCATCATCATCGCTAAAGTTGTCGCTGGTGTGAATGGGGTTAAGCCAGACGGTGTGATCAGGGTTCAACTTCTCCCAGTTGGCTCCATCAATAACAATACGCGACTGAACAGTCTCCTTGCGAGTCTTTTCAGACGTGACATGCCAGATGGCCGTGCCGTTATACGACTTGTAGCAGTAGCCACCAAGCTCATCAAACCTGCGGCCGCGCTCCGTCAAGAGTGCCTTTGCGGCATCTAGACGAGGGTGATACTCAAGAGGATAGCAGCTAAGCTCTGAGAATGGAACAGTGCCAAAGAACTCGGGGATCCTCAAGGTGAGGTCGGTCCAACCCATGTACTTGCCATCCCAGTCAATGATCTTGCACTGCAAGATGTAGAATGTGATACCGCAGTTGTTCTTCCCAAAGTGGCCCGAGTTGAACTTGACAGCCACAGGCTTACCCTTCTCAGAGCCCCAAACAGTACAGCCAGGGGGGAAGAGAGTCCAGATGTGCTCAAAAGCAACAGCTCTGTTCTTGAAGTAATCCTCTCGAAGCTGGATAATCTCACCGAGCTCCTCCTTCATGATGTTGAACAGCAGAGTGACGTGCTCGCGAGTAGCTTCGTCGTAGGCCATGTCATCCTTGGCGGCGGTGAATTTGTCCCAGCGGTGAACGAAGCACTCGAATGGGGCGTGGAACTTGAGTCGGGAAACACCGCAAAAGACGCCGGGGTACCCGTCAAAGACTTTGCCGAGGACGCGCTTGAGGTAGGGAGACTGGATGACGAGACTGTCGATGATGAGGGGCTTGTTGGAGTCGGCCTCCTTGGGCTTCTCTGCGTGGGTGTTAGTATGTTCAGAGGTATTTTGGTGGATGTAGACTTACTCTTGCGGATGATGACGGCGTACTTCTGAGTCTCCTCATTCTCGGCCGCTTCCTCAAGATCTGTGGGATACTTGTCTGTCCATGATCGATCACCGTGCTCGTCGTACTTGGCGTAGAGATCCTTGGTGTCTGCGAGAAGGCCAACAATGACCTTTTCCTTCTCTTCCTCCTTCTTGTCCTCATCCTCATCCTTCTTATCTTCGTCCTTGTTCTCCTCTGACTTGTCTTTGCTGGTGTTAACACATGATATTGTTTGACATGTCCAATTTTTTGGCTTACCCTCTGTGGACTCTGTCTTTGTCTCCTCCGTCTTCTCCTCCTTGACCTCAGGCTCAGTCTCAGCCGGGGTCACGATGACCACCGACGAATCGTCGCCGCTCTTTGTTGACTCCATGGTGTCTGAACTCATGATGTAACCAAAAGATGTGTCTCTTGAAAGAATTAACGAAAAGGAATGATGGGCTTTGGTGTGGTTTATAAGTGACCACAGTCAATGTGTGTAGAGTTGATGAAGATGAAGAGACTGTTTCCTTTGACTTTGTCGAGCTCCTTTATAAGCTTCAAAACGACAAGTTGATACACTTTGCCAGCAGGCTGCAACAACCCAGCTCGCCTCACGGCATGTTACTCATCCGCATCTAGCTTGCCGAGCATCAGCAAAGACCCGTATCCCTAGCGAATCTGCCGTCTGAGGCGGAACAGGACCCCTGCATCTCACAGCCCAGGCAGAGGGGCAAACAGGGCTTAGGCAGCCCTCACGAATACCAGGCACCAAAGCTCTCTATAGGGGGACAAGTTTAAAGAATGATGGTGATTGGATTCGTAAGCTTGGAGGAACTGGGGGCCTAAGATTTTAGTGAATTTCGTGAATGGTTGCACGTTGTTTGATGGCCGAGGAGTCATCGGGGAGTGATCTTTGAACATGGGTATTGCCGGCGCTAAACTTGATTAGGAAATGAGCTAGCGAGAGCGAGCCCGCCCGAGCACTGAGCCACAATCAGCTTGGCTCCCTCACTATCAGAGGCTATTCTAGGCTTCATCAAGGTATGGGACAGTGATGGAGTGGATAGGATACCAATGGCTGCAGAGTGAATATTCAAATCTGAGATGGGTGTCATTAATGTCCAGTCTTGATAACCCATCAATGATACTGACAGTATGCAGTATGCCTCAGCAACGTGACTACAGGTTCCCCCCAGAGAGTATGCTAGCAGCCGCCTTCTTAACGGCAGCCTGCGCAACCAGAAAAAGACTTGGTCCAACACTAATCCTAGCAACTCCAATCCTCGCCAACTCTGCCGTAGACAACGCATCTGCCGTTCCGTGCGCAAGCTTGACCGCGACCCGCCCGTCCAACTCCCTCACCAACGTCTCCACCCACGCCGTCCGCAGTCCTCTCCCAGAGCCACCCCAGTAGAACACCGTTGTAGCCCCCGCATCCAGGTACGCCTTGCCACGGGTGATGGCCTCTTGAATCGTGTCAGCCTCATTGAGACCTGTGTCGAAGTGGAACATGTCGCAGCGGGCGTTGATGACAAAGTCTGGGCATCCTGCATCTGCGGCAGATTGGAGGGCTGTCTTGAGACGTTGAACTTGCTCATCAATGGGATAAAAGGCACCCGTAGCAGGGATGGTATCCTCAATATTGGCGCCTACAACTCCAATCTCAACAGCCCTCTTGACAGTCGCAGCAATCTGATCTCCGTACCCATCTTGCAGATCAGCCGAGAGGGGAATGCCGGCAGCCTTGCAGAGCGTAGCGATCTTGGCGACGGCGTCAAAGTTCTGTTCCAGAGTGAGGTCCTCGTCCTTGATGCCTAGCGAGGCAGCAATTGCCCAGGATGCGGTGGCAAGGGCCTTGACTGGCTTTGATGTGTCGTCGTTTAGCGAGACGACCGTGTTGAATGAAGCTACGTCCCAGACATTGGGAAAGACGATGGGAGTGGAGGGCTTATGAAGGGCCTTGAGCTGTTTGGCAAAGTCGTTGGCCATGATGAGATAGATGAGGGTTACACTGGTTGAGTTGAGAAAGGCTAGTTATCGAGAAGTAGACGGCATTTATAAGTCAAGATCCATCCTGTTGAGTCACAATTATAGTGTTGCTGTCAATGTGTCCAATGTGAAGGGCGCGCGGGGAAATCGAACCCCGACGGTGCCCAGCTAAAGCCGAGTAAAGCCATGACATGTCAACACCAAATGAACTATCGCGACAATCGATGGATGCCTCCAACCTCAAAAATGATGGCTATTTCTCTTATCAAAATGTCCGGAAACGAGGTTGTATCCTGTTGCTCCGGGGTAGCTGCACCCATGACTCCTACGCCGTGGACCCTAGAGAACGGCATGTGTGGGGAGCCCCAGTTTGAACGGCCCGTTTGAACGGCAAAATAGCGCGATGTTGCAATCGCTTGACCATTTCCGATTTTATCAAGACCTCGTATCAAGTCAAAGTCGAAGCATATCTCGAAACTTGTACCTCTATTGAGTCCTTCGGCTACGAAAATGCCGCTCCAGCTCCGTGAAGCCCGGTCGGAAGACATCCACGGCATGCGCCGCGTCTACTACTCCGCCTTTGGAGATACCATAATCGGAGGCCACGTCTTCATGAAGAATATTGAAGCTTCGGATCGCTTCTGGGACGCTACATTCAAGGACGAGCTTGTGGATTCTCACTGTCAGCTCCTCGTCGTCACCAACAAGGACACACCTGACTCGAAGGAGGAAATCATCGCTTTTGCAAAATGGTGTCTTCCCGGAGCTTCAATCGATGATCCACCACCTGTAGAAGCTTGGCCTAGCCATGGAGAACTCGCCGTCGACTTCTTTGGAACAATGGCAAAGGGACACCGCAAATACATGGGCGACAGACCACACTGGTACCTCGAATGCATCGGGACGCACACAGACTGGAGAGGAAAGGGAGCAGCGGGTTTGCTCATGCGCTGGGGTCTTGAGCGGGCGGACGCAGACAAGCTTCCGTGTTTCCTCGAAGCGACTCCCAAGGGGAAGCCAGTTTATGAGAGATTCGGGTTCAAGACGTTGGGTGAAGAGGTGTTTGAGTGGCCGCAGGGAACATCTGTGGAGGCGTACATGGAGCGTGATGCAAAGACGGACACTGTGACGAACGGAGAACAACGGGGCGAATAAAGAAGAAAAATTAGAATAAAGAGCATGTTTGGTCAGCTTTGCAAACAGTCTTTGTGTGACTGAATAGCAAGCACAAAAAAAAGAGATAAATTACGAGTTTGTTACTTTGAGCACGGTAATCTTACCAAAGTCATCTTTCCGCAAAACACCAACCAACACTAACGAGCGACACGGGCACGCGAGATGGTATGCAATGTGCACCTGCGAATACCGACGTTTCGCCTGCGGCCACGAGCGCAAGCGACGCTACATCAACTGCTCTACAGGCGACGACATGACCGACAGCTCCGAGAGCGCGTGCGGCTCCATCGACTTTACAGTCGTCTACACGAGGGGTTCATGCCGCGAGGTTGGATGCAAGTACCTCGAGTGCATGGTCAAGGGGTGGGCATGCTGTAGGTGCGACAAGGGACCCAACGAAGGACACGTCTGTAGGCAAGACACGACGCCATGGCGGTGGGATTATACAGAGTGTAAACATCGGTTCTGTCATGGGTGTAGACCTTGGAGGGAATTTGAGAGGGAGAAGATGTTGAAGAAGAAGAAGAAGGACGCTGAAGGGAAATCACCGGGGAGAGAGGTTATTCGGAAGGGTTTACATGCGATTTCTGGAGGTTTGATCAAGGGTGGAGGCTCTGCTCGACATTGGTAGAGAGGATGGGTTGGGGTAGTACAGGCGAGAGCAATTAAACTGATAATGATAACGGACTTCAACTCGGCCGAGAAAAAAACGGACCTGTCGATCCTCGGTATTTTGTGGGCTTGCCTCGTGGTTGTGGCGTGGTGACGGCATTTGATAGATGAACCGGGGAATATCAAGACTCCGAGATCACTCGATGCCGGCATCTTCGGAAGACGAGGGTCTGACAGCAAAAGGTATCAATATTTCGAAACATGTTCAAAACATTGTGAGGCCGCCAACTCATCAAGCATTGTTACAATCATGGCTTTGCGCCGATGACGTAGGACCGACTTTTGCATGACGTTTTCTTCCATGGCCTAGGTACCTAATTTTTCTGTCATCTTCACTCTCTCTCTTCGTGGGCGGCAACTGCGCACAAGACACTTGCATATCTCGGTCACCGAAAAGGAATAGATCGGGGGCAAACAAATCCTCACTTGAACGATCCGGTTTTTTTTTTTTTTTTCAAAAGATTATTTTGACAAGTTGTCGCGTGACTTGCCCCTTTTCAAAGCTGACATTTACAATTCCTTCTCCTTTTCCCCCTTTGTTTTGAAGTTGTAAGATTACAACACAAGGGAGACATTTTTGAACCAGCGAATGGTTTTGCCACTTTTTCGCATGTGAAGAGGTTCGTCATAGCGCATCCTGGACGACTTTGTCTCACGTACGTCACCAAACTTTCACTGGAAGAGCCCAGCAAACCGAGCCTCGGCCCATTTTTTGCTGTCACTTTTTTTTTGTTCTTTATTTTTGGCTTCTTTTTTTTTCTTCCCTTGGATTTTCTTTCTAGACTTTGTTATCCCTTCATTTTGTTTCCATCATTATTCTATTCCTTTGATATTGCATATCTTTGTTTCTTCCCGTAGCTCCATTTAGGAAGCAGCCTGTTCCTGGGTATTTGTATTTGATTCAACATCACCATCGCAACTTGAACCTTCGCAATGGATCCTTCACCAACTTCCAAAATGGCCTCGTACTTTGCGCGTCTGAGCCCCGTGCCCGCCTTTCCCGAATATACCGGACCTTACAAGGTCGGAACCGTCGATGTCGAGATCCCAGTGTCGGAACTTCAGGCTCCTTCGCCTGCCCCCGATGGCGCCGATAACATCCACACGATTCAGTACCGCATGTTTTACCCGGCTGTCTCGGAATCTGATGAGAAGCGCATTGGATGGTTGCCTACTCCTCAGCGACAGCATCTTGTCGCATATACCAAGTTTCTTGGAATTGGCCCTATGCTGGCCGAATTTCTCTCGTGAGTGTTGGCTCTTCATGCGCCGCAAATTGTTTGCTGACTGATGATGATCCCCGTAGTTTTCTCCCGCGACATCTTCACTATACTACGATCCCCGTCCACAAGAATGCGACCCTCCACGATGCGACGACCGAGAACAAGCGTTGGCCGACTATAATCTTCTCCCACGGACTGGGCGGAAGTCGAAACTCGTACTCATACATCGCAGGCTCCCTAGCCTCGCACGGCATCGTCGTCATCTGCCCCGAGCACCGTGACGGTAGCGCAGTCGCTTCTTTCGTTCGAATCCCCGAGACCCGAAATGGAACCGTCACATCGAACGGCCGAATCGAGATTCCGTATCAGAAGATTTCCCATGACGTTTGTCCCGAGGTTTACCTCGCGCGCGAGGCCCAACTTAGAATTCGATGTTGGGAGATGGGATTGCTTCATGAGGCCGTCCTTGCTCTTGATCGAGGCACTCCCTACACCAACTTGAACCGATCAACTCCGAGTCTCGACCAATTCGTGGGCAAACTCAACATTCACGAGCCTGGTAGCATTATTTTCGCGGGTCACAGTTTTGGTGCAGCTACCATCGCTCAATTCCTCAAGAGCACATACTACGCCAGTGTCCCCGAAGTCGCCGCCATCGAGAAGCCTCTCTTCACTCCCGCCCAAGGCAGCGAGATCCGGCGACAGATCTCGGAAAAGACACTCACGATGCTGCTCGACATGTGGTGCTTCCCTCTGATGGCTCCCAACTCTGCGCCACTGTTCAATCTGCCTCTGCCCGTGTACGCCGATAAGGCGACGGCCCCTGGAGGCAAAGCCATCTTGGCCGTTGAATCGGAGCATTTCTTCAAGTGGAAGGATCATCTCAACGTCAAGGCGCGAGTTCTGAGCCCCGATCCCACTGCCAAGGTCGTCACCCCTCAAATCTTTGAACGACCCAGCGGCATCAAGATGTCGGAGCCCAACTTCTTCTACGTCATCAACTCGGCTCATCTGAACCAATCCGACTTTGGCATCCTCTTCCCATGGCTGACCAAGAAGATCTTTGACGCTGAACAGCCTGAGCGAGCGCTGCGCCTGAACCTGCGCGCCCAGCTGCAGGTCCTACGCGAGAACAATGTCCCCATCGCGCGCACATACGTCGGAGATCTCGTGGACGGAACTTCGTTCGATAAGCTCGACAAGTTCAATGAGGCGAATGGCGATTCTGCCAAAGACGGCATCAACAACGACCAAGCCATCTTTGACAAGAGCGGTAATAATCCCGTCGACTTCTGGCGATGGATCGACGTTATCGGCCTCGGCGATCCCGAAGATAAGGAATCAGGCAAAACTGCCAAGGAAAAGGTCCAGGAGGGCGAACAAGAGATGAAGGGTGAGCTGGATCCCAGTGAGGAACTGCAAGGAGCACCGCCCTCCATCACTGGCACCGTCAGCGCGACCGCTGCGTAAATAAAAAAAAGGACATTTAACGAAGGATATGAGGGTTTATGAGAGCGAACTTGAGCGGAACTGTTTTTGAGATACCTTTTAGGCGCAAGGAATAGTCAGGTTTTGACTTGGGCGTATTGGATGCTTTTCTCTGGATTAAAAGAAAAGAGCGATTAGATAGACATCAAGGGCTGGATATTTGTTTTGTATGTAAGAATACACCGTCTCATCTTTCATTCTGTCTTTCTTCATGGTCGGTCTAGTTCAATCACCAGTGTCGACCCTTCATTCTGCCAGATTCCTCCCGTTCCACCAAGGACGCATCTCATAGACACGGGATTCCACATTCGCCCCGTTATCTCGTCAAGTCCAACACTGATGTCTTGCCCTGGGGCGCATGCAGTCGCCCGACAGGCGCCCTTGGTCGCTGAGCGGCATCGTCCACCTTGGATGGCCATGTTTCCGGTGTCGTCGGTGAGTTCAGTCCATGCTGATATAGCGGCAGGGCAATCGAGTCGATCGGGGCCGGGCTTCTGCCTCTTCCTGTTAGTCAATAAGATCATTTGGTATCGAATACTTGCCTCGGTGCATGCAAGGGACTCAGGGCCTCCTTCACCAGGCCTCTCCAAGTGATCCCACGCATCAACCCCAGTAATCTTGGTAAGAGAGTCCCACGCAAAGTCATCTATAACCGGGTCCTCATCGCGGGAAAGTCTCAGACCACGGGCGGCCTCGACGCATAAAGCCTGGGAGGCGAAAAGAACAAGAACCATCGCCACAAGCATGATCAATCGTTTGCGGGTACTGAACGGTGCAAGCAAAGAAAAATTGTCTCAAAGCTCGGGGATGAATGAGAATGAAGTCTACTGCCGTGTTAAACTTTGACCAGTCCGGATGCATCACACTTTTTATACACGTTAGACCCATCACAAAAACGTCATTTGCCGTACAACACACTTTCTAACCACGAGTTTTACATTAGGAAAACAGCAACACAAAAGATTCCGGAGAAGGCCATCGTCACGGCACATCTGGTGCACAAACGCACCTTCCCGCGACCATCTTCGCCAGATGAAGCGTTGTACGCATCGAAACCCGCTCGGTTGTAGTTGTTGGTCATTCCGGATCCGGAGGTGGCACGGCTTTGGGTTCCGGGATTGGCACAAGTCTAGAATGGAGGTATGTTCTGGAAGTTTTAGCGAGAAGCGAAATGTCTTACAAGAGGCTTCACAGAGGTTGGTAGGAGAAGGGTCGACAATGTCAAGTTGGAAGGCATGCTTGACTTGATTTCCAGCACGACCGGGAGTCCTAATAAATGAGAGAGAAAACAACAAATGGATTGACAAACTATATGAACACGAGCCAACCATTCAACCGCATGTAACTTTCCCAAGGCGGACAATCTAATAAACTCGTCTCATAATCCTTCAATGGCCAGAACAAGAGGATGGCCTGCGTATAGCATCCTCTTCTTGACAAGACCCCTTGGTGTATCGCCTTTGTGGTTGCGATCGTCGACATCTGCACCATTCTTGACGAGAATCCTCACCACTGTGTCAGCGCTCTCGGGTCTGTTGATGGCTAGGTGTAGTGGTGTTGAGCCCTTGTTATCTCGAGCATGAATATCTGCCCCGTTATCGATCAGAGTTTGGGTCACCGAATAATTACCCCAGGATTCATTGAAGGCGGCTAGGTGTAGTGGTGTTGAGCCCTCGTTATCTCGAGCATGAACATCTGCCCCGTTATCGATCAGAGCTTTGATCACCGAATCATTATCCCAGTGTCTGGCTATAGAGACGGCTAGGTGTAGTGGTGTTGAGCCCTTGCTATCTCGAGCATGAACATCTGC